>JAYKAV010002874.1:353948-492688 GCA_035582835.1 Phoebastria nigripes | reverse complement strand
TTTTTTTTTTTTCTTTTTGTCTTGTTTTTTCTTTTGTTTTTTTGTTTCTCACATGCCTTTCTTCAAAGCAAAAGAAGTACCTAGAGAAGTTTGTATGTTCCAGAGTATAAAAGAACTTTTAAATCACAAAGACTTGATGGGCTTAAAACCTGTAACTAGGAATAAAACCTCATCTAAGATACATTATTTTTTTCTTTTTGCTTTTTTACTTTTGATCTAGTACCTATACACGAAAAATGACACTGCACACAGAAATGTGGGATTGTGCTGGGGATCCACATTGATGCTGCTCATGAAAAGAGGAACTGAAGGATATTTGGGGTTTCATGATGTTAGGTGGGACTAGATCTCCACTGTGCAGCTGGTGTATCCCCAAAGAACAGCAATGGTCAGAAAGACTCTGACCTATTGCACTCAGAGGAGAATCCATGCATTCTCCCAGAGTGAACCTTCATACACTGCTAGCATGAGAGAGATGGAGGAGCTGGGAGCAAAGTTATGACCTTCTCATTCTGTTTCTAGATATAAGAAGGACACAGCAATCTTCAGAAAGCAACTGAAGATTCAAAGCAACTCCTTCAAAGCATGGGAGATTATGCCTTGGATCTGTACCTTGCACAGCCACAAAAGACTTGCTAGGAATACAGATCCATAGCATGGGGTGGGAAGAAGGTATTCTTTCTATCAATGACCTTCTACACATGCTAGTTTTCTTATTCTTAAGAACCTAAGGATGGTAATGAAAATGAGATCTTAGTTCCACTTTATCACAAAACAGTCAGATAATGTCTTTCTACCTTTTCATAATGCTCTATGAGAATTTCAACGACGATATTCTGAAACTTAATGTTCATCATAGCAGCCACGGTTTCTTCTTGGGCTCTCATCAGAGTTGGTCCAAAGATAACACCAAGGTTCGATACAGTCATTAGATTTTGCTGACTGTGTAATGATACCCTTTAAACGAACACAAACAATATACAATTAATAGTTATGCTAAACTACAATTCCAACAGGCAAAAACCTGTTAAGACTATTTCTTTAACAAGATCCCAAGTTCATGCCTCCCCTCTGAAAACATTTTTTAAACTTTCACTTTTACTAGAGTCAAAATGCAGTGTAGTACAACTACTGTATTTCCATTAAGGCTTCCATCCTGCAATAACTTAATGGATAATGAGCACGTCTTCCTAGAGTAAGTATTTAAGTTCCTGACATTATTGACAGGGAAAAGCAACTATCTTTGAAGGTCTCAACACAGAGATCCAGACCATCTAAAGTTTAGGAGAATTAGGGGAGGTACCTATCTCTCTCCAGCAATTATACAGGAACTTAAATAGTTGATGTTGGATTGACTGAAAATACTATGGTATAATGGAGGTCAACCACATACCTTATCTTTCATGTAAAGGAAAGAAACTTAGTTACTGAAAACACATTGCAATAGGATCTCTTTATTAATGCGTTGAAAACACGGGATCAATGGGGTCAGTGAAATCATTGTTTCTGTGGTATAGATAACACTAGATGATCATAATGACATCTTCTGGCTTTAAAATATATTAACCTTTTACTTCTGTATATTCTGTTATCGCTTACTGTACCTTTTCTGTCATTTTGCTTCTTAATGTAGAATTTAGAAACTTAGTTTTTCCAATAATTTATCAGATAGTAAAATGAAAACCATCAATCAGTAATCCTCAATGCCAGTTTTCTCTCCTTATGAATAAGATTTGCCAAATAAAACCCATATCATCATGAATCCTTTGAAATAACTGCCAGTGATTCCCCAGTCACAGCTGCCCTATTGCCTCATGTCTGAGAAATATCATGTCAAGTAAAGATTTGATCATTGCCTTAAGGCTTAATTTTACTGAATCTGCTACCAAATAGAATCAGTTATTGAGGTACTTGTTCACATTTTCCTCTTCCTTCTCACTGCTATCTGCTACCATTGTCAAGCTGACCATTTTTAGCCATTTCCTACATAATTAAAATAACCCTTGTACCTTTTAAAATTAAGAAACAGTAAAATCTATAAAATACTGGAAGACTAGCAGTTAGGAGCAAACTTTATCTTCTGGTTTTCTCTGACAGCCTTCATTAATCAGGTTTATGAAGACATCTGCTATGTTTTCCTTCCAATAATATTCTCAGATAGCTTGATTTGTTCTTAAAATGTCATACAAACATTAGCAAAATGATCTATCTGATGTCAGAGTTTGGTAGCAAATAACACAAATACTATCCCCTTACAAAGATTAAAAAGGCAGTGACAAAAAGACTGTGAGATTTTCCCACGGCTACTAGGGGATTTTGTTAGGATCAAGATCAAACTCATGTCTGGACTCACACATCACCCTTTCTCTCAGTCTCACTGTTGAGTAGGCACTAATGATACACAGAGTGAGTAGAATAGTACAATTATCTTGGTATAGAGGTGAGATAGACTGTACAATTACTTCTATAATGAAGTAATACTCCCCTCATATTTGGAACAGGAATGTTTTAGCATTCCATTTACATCGAGAAGCAGGAGAAATATGGGAAACGGGTTTGTATTGGAGACAACATGATTATAAACTGCAGGAAAATAAATGCCTATCTTCTTACATGTTTCCTATGTTGCTTCATTAAGTTATGCCAAAAAGACTTTCCAAAATTTTACTTCAGACAGACACACTGGCAGAGATCATTATTTGGAAGCCATATCATGAAAACAACTACCTTGTTAAAGCACATTTTTAGCCAACTATCTTAATCTAATTTTCTCTGTAACAGATCTTATGTTTGGCTTAGGTGACTAAGGGGTGTTTGGGAAGTCCACTAGTATTTTAATGAAAATGGAATTTTGAATTACTTAGCTCTAGGTTTGTTAGAAAAAACTAAAAAAAAATAACACTTTGCAATGTTACTCTGCTTTGTGCTGCACAGTAACTGTTAAGGTCTCTTACACAAACGTTGTAGTCTTACAGCATAAGACAGAAAGTAGTGTTTGTCCTGTGTTTGGGTTTCCTTGGTTACAAATTTGGTAGCTTGGTTAATAAAAGGAATGGTGAATTTAATAACATTGTAATCAGAAAGGACTTTCTACAAAGCATTTCAAAGGCTCAATTCCTTGCAAAAGAGAAAAAACCCAGGCCTGTAAATGGATCATTTTGATAATCAGTTTCCCCTGACCTAGTCCTACTGTTGCTGGGCTACTGAATAGATACAGGCCAAGGTAATCATGCATTTCAGGTAGCTGTAAGGCATTTATTAAGGTGCAGTTGCTTTTTCCTCAAAATCTCTTTCTTTGATATATCACCAGTATATTTTTGATACTGCCAGACTGCAGACTTCTCACTATCCACCTTAGAAAATTATTACATCATACCAAAGAACGATTTATTCTTTAAAGTAGACAGGTAATTTGACTAGGAAGGTTTAAAAACAAAAAATGAGTTACCTATCTGAAAATAACACCAAACTTCCTGTGTTTGCCTAACTGCTGACTGAGTATATACTCATACAGTATCACCTCTCTGCAGGGTGCTTTTCAGGATTTGCTGGTTTTGTTTGTTTGTTTTTAGTATGATCTACATCCCACATCATCTAGATCATATTTAATTTTGCACAGTGACACAAAAGTCAAGGTAGGCAGAGACGTAAAGACCTTAAGATCTAAACCAAGAAACAATAATATTATCCTTATTTTATAACCCATAGTTAAAGGTATAGTATTTTCACCTAGACACAAAAGCATACATAAAGGAACTGAACAGCTAAAAGAAATATAGGGAAAGGATGCACATTTTGAAGTTGGATTTTAAATAAAAGTATGAAGCAACAGGAGCTTAGTTTTTTTTCATATTTTCCCATTTACATAAAATTAGGCACTTTATCTGCCATTTGTTCCTTGAAAAATCTCCACATAGTGGCAGGAAAAAGAAGGAAGATAACTAATACACTCAAGAGACTAATTTTGAATTCAGTCTCATTAGAACTGCTAGCATAAACAACAGCTGGCAAATTATATGAGAAATTAGAAGGGGTGAATTGAACATTGGAAAGAAAGGAACTGAAAGTTTTCAGTATAAAACCATAAGATTAAATTTATCAGAAATGAGAATTGCATCAAAGATGTGATAGGCAAGAGTTAAAGAGAACAATTAAAGGAGGGAATACTGCAGGCATGCTTTTCTTTGGAAATCCATCTGAGGTCATATTGAGAATAAAGAGGCCAGGAAAAAAGATCAAGAAAGAAATGCTTGCCTATAACTAATTCTGCCTAGAAATAGGTCAGTTCCTATGTATATATATTTCTAATTTTGGGGCTTCCAGACTAGCAGCTTTTACAAAATCATTAATCCCTCATTAAATGTTTTAACTTTTTAGAGGGTTAGAAAGCAGTAGATATTATATTTTTTAGCTAATCAAACAACTCTGTGAGTAAGGAAACTTATGAAACTTGCTTTCATCTGGTTCTCTAGGTTACCCCATGTCTAACCAGATGCAAGGTCTGCCTAATCAGTTTTTGCAATGGAAGCCTTCACAGCAGCTCCCTATCATGTTAGTTCTCCAGGGGCTAATGACATAAAGGGCTAAAAATAATTTATTAGGGCTAAATAATTTCCTATCAAAGAAATTTTCAAAGTTCTCACACCTATAAGAGGAAGCAAAACTGCATTAGGCTCCACTGTAGACAGCTTACTGCAGGCTGTGGCTCAAGCTGTGATCAAAAAAGCAAAATAGCTGGGATGTAATGAACGGAATGAAAACAATATGGACTCCTCTCTTATGTCTTCTACACATCTCAGTCATGTGGGCCTTATCTGAACAACAATGCTGTTTCAGTATTCACATTCCCAGATCATTGATAATGTACTAAAAAGTATACAGCATCCTAAATCAGAAAGAATAATGCATATTAAAAAGTATTCAGCAAATACCAGTGAAAACCGACCAAAGATTTAGTAAAACTTACATGAATAATGTTTGATGCAGAAACAGCATGAAATTTAATGTAATAATGGCATGTAATCATAACTACTGATATAGAGAGACATAAGAGAATAAATACTTGTCTTTTTTGTCTCACAGCACGTGCCAAGTGTAATTCAGTGAAGACAAAAGGTCATCAGTTCAAAGAAATGCAAAATCTTTTCCATCTGACATTTAATTAATACTCAGAGCTGATGAAACAAGGAAGATTCAAAAGTGAGTTTGGACATTTACATAGATATCAAAAATATAAATAATAATACTTCAAATTAGTGTTTTCAAATGATACCGAACTTCAGAGCTGTTAGAGAGAAAAATAAGATCAAACATAAAGACAAGTATGATCACATTAGTCTACTCTCCATTTCTGAAACAGTGTGGGACCTCGAGTCAGATTTAAAACAGCGTTTTCTATCCACCTTAGCGTAGTTTTAAATGTTTCTTAAATTTAATTAGTGCCAATTCCTGTAGAGTAAGTAGGAACGTGAACAAAAACATTGAGTGGGTTCATTTTATAAACATAGTTGGTCATCTTGGTGACTCTTTATGGTGTTATTTTTTATTTTGTTTCTACGATGAGTATTCTTCAGCTATGTTGAGAACAGCATTTTAGAAATTAAATGTAATTTCAAGTGGCATTGTTTCAACACAGAGAATGGATTAAGCAACACTGACAAATTTGAAGTGGAAATAATCACATCTTACAGTAATACCAAAGAGAAAATCAAAAAGAATTACTTGACCAAGTGCTTGATAAGGATGTCCAGCATCTCTCTGTTCTTCTCTGGTAACTTATGCACAAGTGCATGCACTGCCTCAACTCTGTAGTTCTGATCATCTGACTCTATTAAACAGAAAACAAATATTGTTGATAAATTAGAACATGTGCTAAGATACGACTACAAATGGCACCAATGCCTGTATGCTAATACACACATGCATTACAAGGAGCCAAACACAATTAGCTTTTAAAATGATGAGGACAATTTGATTATATTTATTACAACATTCTGAAATCTGTATTTCAAGTAACTCGCCAAAAGCAGTTACCATCGATACTGGAACCAAGGAAATTTGTGGCAATTTTGATCCGATGTGCCACTTCAGTGAAATCCAAGATTTTTCCCCTTGATATTTAAAATATCTAAAATTCTTAAGTGTTTTTTATTCTTATCAAGGCAAGAGGAAATGGGGAAATGACTTCAAATTCCAAACTGGAGTCGTTAGAAAAACAACCCTACTATCTCTGTATCTAATTACTCCATTTGTGAAAAGGAGATAATTACCAACCCCCCCAATTTCTCAAGGCAAGCTGGGAAAATAAAGGTCCCTGGATGAGAGGGATGAATGCTATAAAAGAATTACCAGCCCATATAAAACAGACAAACATATAAATCAAGGTTCAAAATTTCATGCAGAAGGTAGTCACACAGAACCTCTAAAAAGATCAGAACAAACCACTGAACAGCTTCATCTAGTGTGACTTCTCTGTTTTGAGGGCTTTCATGTGGCACTATGCTGTCACATACAGTGACATGGAAGAACTCGGATCCATGGCTGGATCACTGAATAATAGACCAAGGAGGAAAAATAGTAACTGAGGAGATTAAGGGTTAGAAACAATATTACTTCCATGAAAGTGCATTTATTACTTTACTTACTAACAGCAACAATGAAATCTTTGTGCAGCTTGAAAGTCATCAGTGGTTCTGAAAGACACCTGGTTGTAAAAAATATTAAAATAAAATTTAAAAAAATGCATTACTGAAAGTCTTTTTAAATTTTACAGGTGTGATTATGGTAGCCCTCAACATCTGCATAATGTATATTGATATGTTGTAGGAAACCCAATTCAGTGATGACTGATTGCAAGTAGTGTACAACTCAATCATGTACATAGTCTGAAAATCAATTTGAGTTGAATCTGGTGTCACCATGTAAGTTAATAAGGGAAATACTGCTGGCACTGATTTCAGCACAGAGACTCATTGTTTTCTGGCTTCCATACTGTAGAACAGGAATAAATACAGCTGCAGAACATGGGACAGTGGGCTGCAGAAGCAATCTTTTGCCCAAGAAAGGCAAAAACTTGATGAAATTTGGGACTGAAATTCTGATCTGAGAGATCTTAGAAGAGTCATCCTCTGAAAGGCAGACTGTGAACTGCCTTATAGACACAAACACACAGCTACTGCTAGCTCACGTTCTAATTTCACAAATACAGTATCTACAATGATTTGTGCTTCTGAAGATGTATTATAAATTTCTTCAACCAAAGCCAGTCTTTTCAATGAAGTTTACATGAGCATTGCATTATAAATCCTATGCATATTTTCCAGAGTGAATAGGGATTTCTGATGCTGCCATTTGTTAGGTGACTGGTTTAGGAAATCTAGATTTTTAGAAGGCATAGAACACCCACCATCTGGATTTGATGCTTTTTATTATGTTTCTTTTGAATGTTATATATTGAGACCCAAAAAAGAGTTATCTCAGAAGTACCATAATTCTTGAAAATTCTGTCTCTTACTAGCAAAATTTTTAAGAGAAAATGATAGTGTGGGAGGGATATTGTGTTTGTGAAGACACCAACAGCATAGGATAAAAAACTATGCTTTTGCAGAGATTTTTATTCTGCTCCAACAATGATGCCATGAAACCTCATGGTACACAGCTTAAGGGATTCAGAAAAGAAAGACTGAGTACAACATGCTTTGTGGTTAACATAAAAGATTTTAAATAAAAACATGCAATTAATTAAATTCTGCCAAATTTAGGGCTATATATATAAGGCATGACTATCTTAATAAGGCAAAAAGTGTGTGACAAATTTTAGATTTATTATTACACATAATCACAGGGATATTAGGCAAGATAATAATATACTCAATTATTACCATGCTAGTGGATACAAGAAATGTAATATGATATTAATAAGCAAAAGATTAATGGGCCAGAAAAGGAATACTGAGATTTGTGTAGCATCATACTTACCTGAGGTAGTTTTTTAGTCCACTTGTTATTGTTTTATTGTCCCAAAGTTCCATATCAATATCCATATCAGGAGGAGATTTAGGGGCTGGTAGAAATTTGAATCATGATTGTGTTATAGTTTGACTAACACACTAACTAGAAAAGCAGCAAAACAGAAGCTAATAGATTAGTCATTTAGCCTATGTGATTACTTATTAGCTAGATTAACTACCGATCTTATCAATTTGAATCTTTTAAGCTCTGCCAAAGTATTAATAAAAATGAATTTAGCACTCATATTTAGTACTTGTAAACATTAACTACATGCACTGTATTGAAATGTAAAGTAAGCCCAAGTCAACAGAGAATTACTAATGTATTTGGCTTAGACATTCAAACACAGGCACCAGAGAGCCAAATTCGCAAGAAAAGTGAAAGACTAGAACGACTGTCTATTTAACTGAGTTATGCTGTGTTGCAGAACTAAGCTTTGGAACACTTCTGAAACATGCCAAATAGATACCAATAAATAGAACTTTAAAGCTAAAAGAAGAAATGCATTTTATCAGTAATTTGCTCATGTATATCAATGATTGTATGCAGAAATTGAATACTAATGCACACAAGAAACTAGTTAGATGGATCACTCATTTTAAGACTGCAAACTCAATTTAGTGGCAGTAAGTGCACGTACAAAATTGTAAATATTATGACTCACTCTTCTGAGCACAGCAGTTAAGGCAAAGGGACCACAGCATACATGCTGCACACTGACAAAGGTTCACTTCAGATACTTACAAAATATGGTATTCATCAGCTTTTGCACCTTGGAGTTTACACCACCTATTCTGTACAGTCCCAGGATTGTAATACCTACATTGGGAAAACAAGCACAATGAAAATAATGCAAATATGGTTATTTTAATATATGCTGATGCATCTTGGTGTAGGTTTTCAAAACTTCTAAATGTATTTATGGAAAATTGTATGATTACATTCTTGAGTACTGCTTTACCCTACTGAATTCTCTTATGGGATGTTAACAAATGCATTCCACTGAATCCACACCATACTATACAACAGAACCCTTTGGCATAGAAATGACCCATATTAGCAAACAACAAGGAGATGTCCGGGAAAAGTGAAAAATAAGACCCAAAAGCAGTCTTGAAACACATTACACGTCAACAAGTTTATCTTTGCTAGACTTCAGTGGAATTACTATGCATCTATATTTGCTTAGACCATCATCTCGTCCAATTAGGATCTAATTGACATTTATACGAGAAGTAACGATTGTACCCCAAATAAAAACATATACTGTATACTGTTGCAACACTGCAATTGAGAATTTATATGTTATGCATGGATCCCCATGCAAAATAGAGATAGTGAAGTCCCAATTTACCCATAAGTTTCAACTGTTGTTTTTTTTTTTTTTAATAGCAGAGTAGTAATAAAAAATTGTGTTTAAAGTGTGACATTCACAACACAGTATTTCAGGATTCCAGTGATGATAATTTTATTGTTTTTAACTGCCTTTTAAAATCATCAGGGTTTAAAAGTCTTCCCTTCTCCCCTCTTCAGGTCTTACCCATTTAAAGACTGTCCACTCTTCCTTTGAAAATAACATTCCAAAGTCACTTAGATAACCTAGGTGTTTTGATTTGAAATCCTTTTTTTTTCCCCAGGAAAAAAAAGCAAGCTCTGAGTCAGCAGTGATTCAAAAGCTACATAACACTGTTACCTGAGAAACTAAATTCATGTTGAGCTCAGTGTTGCACAGAGAGACCACACAGCTTTTGGATTAGAAGAGAGTTAAGTGCACAGTTAAGTGCACGGACAGGAAAAGGTTACCTCTTTTTATGGAAGATGATACAGCCATACCTCTTCATTTGAAAGGGGATAATTAAAACCTTGGTGTGAGTTGCAAGATGTCACCTCATCAGTAGAGTGATTATTTTTTTCTTTTTGTACATTCCCACTACCAAAAATGAGTTTCTAAACATTTTAAAAAATGGATAAACCATGTGCAAAATGAGTGAATAAAATGATAGGAGTTATGCTCTGCAAAAAAGATGTTCCAGCAGAGAGTATTCATGACACTTTCTGGTCTTCAGGTTTCACGTCAGAAACCAAAGTTGGGAGCTGAGGCTCCCTACAGGTTTACCACGAGAAAGCACAATTCAGTGCACACAGAATAAAGACTAAAGATGTGTGCAACTGTGTATTAAGCTGTCTAAACAACATGAAATTACAGAAAATGTCTAAAAAACCCACTTAAATGATACGTTAAGAACTGTTGTTGGAACTTGCGGCAACAGTTTTAAGCATAAAGCACGCAGATAAAACGTGAAAAGTACAAACCAAATGATGGACACACTCCAAAGCACAGCTGTAAAACATGTAGAATTAATCAAAGTAATATTTGAGAAAAATTACTCATAATTTGTGATTTAATACACACCTCTTGTTTCTACAGCATGAATACATTTCCTCACAAAGTTGAAACCTGCTTCATTTAAGAACACTATAAAGAGAAGAAAAAAAGGTAATTATTTTCTAACTTATCAATAAACAAAATCTCCGTCTTTAGCTACATTCACATGTTAGTCAAGAAGGACTGATGCACATCTATCCATGAGATTATGATACTTATTCTGTAATAGTATTCTTGTAGGTATATCCTTAGCACTCAAAATCYATGTTTCTAATCATTAGTGTATCATTAGGAGCAGAATATTATACTGTCTTTCTCAGAAATCAGTAGCCCCTCTACGCATACAGCTGAAACCTTATTGCTTTAAAAGGAGATTACTGTACTCCCTTCCCTCTGCTGGGGAAAATGCTTTTAAGAGCTCAGGACCTACATTATGAACAGAATATATTCATTGGTTTTAATACAGCAACATTCTTTGTTCCTTGCACATGCACCTAACCGCTCATAAAATGGTAACATAGGAAAACAATCTTTGTTATTGACTTTAATTAGTGAGCTTATTTTAAGTGAATGTATTTCTCATTAATTTTTGTATCTTCAATGCTCACTGCTCTAACTAGCTAAATAAAGAAGATCTTAAAGCAGCATATTTGTCACCATTAAAATAAACACCATCATATAAAAACCAGACGTAGTGGCTTAAATTTTGGATTTCCAGAGTCTCAAATATACCTCCTATGAAGATGTATGTCCATATCTGACACACCTCTCTCTCTCTCTCTGAGATACATGCATCCACACATATATTTAAATTATTTTTACGTATTTGGGGTAATATAATATTATGTTAATAACATATGTGTGTTAATATAAAGTTAATACAATTATACAAATAAATCTCATAGTATCCTTAAATATACTCATTTTATTACTCAGTGTATATGTAATAGGTACATATACACATAAAATCAAAAAGATGTGATGGGCTGAGGCCAGTTGTAGGAGATTCAACAAGTGTCAGGTCCTGACTTGGGTCACAACAACCCCGTGCAACGCTACAGGCTGGGGGAAGAGTGGCTGGAAAGCTGCCCAGCGGAAAAGGACCTGGGGGTGGTGGTCGACAGCYGGCTGAATATGAGCTGGCAGTGTGCCCAGGTGGCCAAGAAGGCCAACGGCATCCTGGCCTGTATCAGGAATAGTGTGGCCAGCAGGAGTAGGGAAGTGATYGTGCCCCTGTACTCAGCACTGGTGAGGCCGCACCTCAAATACTGTGTTCAGTTTTGGGCCCCTCACTGCAAGAAGGACATTGAGGTGCTGGAGCGTGTCCAGAGAAGGGCAACGAAGCTGGTGAAGGGTCTAGAGCACAAGTCCTATGGAGAGAGGCTGAGGGAACTGGGGTTGTTTAGTCTGGAGAAAAGGAGGTTCAGGGGAGACCTTATCGCTCTCTACAGCTACCTGAAAGGAGGTTGCAGCGAGGTGGGTGTTGGTCTCTTCTCCCAAGTAACAAGTGATAGGACAGGAGGAAATAGTCTCAAGTTGCGCCAGGGGAGGTTTAGATTGGATATTAGGAAAAATTTCTTCACCGAAAGGGTTGTCAAGCATTGGAACAGGCTGCCCAGGGAAGTGGTTGAGACACCATCCCTGAAAGTATTTAAAAGACGTGTAGATGTGGTGCTTAGGGACGTGGTTTAGTGGTGGACGTGGCTGCGTTAGGTTAACGGTTGGACTTGATGATCTTAAAAGTCTTTTCCAACCTAAATGATTCTATGATTCTATATAGGGATATTATTTCAACACACTGGCATGTATTTACATTTAGGTATACAGACTACTGATAGAAACTTTTTACAGATTTGTTAAATATATTGTAGCTTTGGAGCCAATCAATTTTTCTTCCAATTTA
This sequence comes from Phoebastria nigripes, assembly GCA_035582835.1. Taxonomy (NCBI): domain Eukaryota; kingdom Metazoa; phylum Chordata; class Aves; order Procellariiformes; family Diomedeidae; genus Phoebastria; species Phoebastria nigripes. The sequence continues at coordinate 480,389 of JAYKAV010002874.1, read as the reverse complement.
TGTTTGATAGTAATACAAAAGTTGAAGGCTTTCTCACAGTTTACATAGCTTAGGATGTGCTTTAGTGTAACCCAATCACGTAATCCAACAAACAGTTATTTCACATCAATAGAAAGAAAACATAAAATAATTAATCGCGCTCTCACACACACACATATCCAGAAACAAGGACATTACAGAAATCTAGCAATATTTGGTAACTCTACATAAATAAAGAGCTTACTTTCTTCCTTCTTGCTAATAATGGCTGGCAGTGTGTAGATCTGTAAAAAAAAATGGCAACAGGTCAATGTTTGTGCTTTAAATTCTTTATTGTAAGGTTTGTTGGTAGTTCTTAAGCTAGCTGCAACATGCTGTGTATTAGCTTGCTGCTAGGGGAAAGCTAACCTTGCCTTCCATCTTCTCTTGACGTTTACCCCCCAGCACTCACCCAGTTTAACAGGCCTGTGCTAGGATCTGAGCAGGTGGAGAGGGCAACGATCCACTGTTTTGGTTGTGTTTGCAATTTTACACAGTTGATCACCTTCACCTCTGGGGAGAAGGAAGAGGGCCAGCGGGATGTGTCCCAGAAACCTATTCAGGCTGGCCTTGAGATTCTAGATTGACTAGGGATTTAGTAGTATTAAATTTATAGGCAACTAAAATGTGTTAGAAGTCAGATTTGCAGACTCCAAATGGGTTAAATTTCAATACAACTACTGATTTAATTTCTGTACTGTTTCAGTCAAGCAAGAAGCTTGTAAAAACACTCATCTATCTCATAAAACTGATCAACCATTTTTTTCCCCTTGGACACAGGTCTGGCATCACCCTCGTTCAGTGACTATTTTAAGAGCAGATTAATAGTGGGAAGAAATCTCAGACAAGCCTGTCTCTTAGTAGCTTTCAACACATTTTTATGCTCTCTGCAGTGCCTTTTAAGATGGTGCTGATTGTTTACTCCATGTAGATGGTAGTAAGATGGTTTGTCTTTACCAGTGCAGAAACTATCACTTCACAAATGTTATCTGAAYCATGAATCCTATTAGACAATATGCTATCATATTACTTAAACATTAAATATCCTAACATAAAATAATAATATATAAATAAAGGCTTAAATTCACTAATAGTTTTGCTTTTCTACTTTGTACCTATCTTCACTGTGTATTTGCAATAGTGTCTCACAAAGAACAGAACTATATTTGCCTGTACTGTAACAGAGTATCTGAAATGCATACTAGCTTCTTTCTTTAATGTGTGCCACAAAATGGTAAAAAGAAAAGAAAAAGAAAAAATATCCTTACTGGTTCCTTTCCATCCATAGCTTCGAGCCAAAGTTTTCGGTTGGATTCTGAAAAAGCTTGCAGTGTGATGATTCCAGGTCTGTCAAAAACATACACATATTCTGAAGTTACTAATTTCTTTTTCTCAAACAGTATCCAAAGTCAGAATCCAAATGCATACTGACATGAAATGAATACATAAAAGACAGAAGTTAAAGAAAGTTGATAGCTTCTGACATAACACAATAACTTTGAGCTAGAGTTAAAAACAGGTCTGTTTTTTTAAAAGCTCAGTACTGCAACACGTAATTTTACACGCCTAGTCCTAAGTGCTACAACCCTCTAATAGGTATTAGGCACCTCCATATTGCAAGAGTTATACACGTGCAAACGGGATCCCATACAACGCATTTTTCAGTGGGAAGATGCTTAGGGTGGAAAACTTAAGGGCAAGATACATCAGCTCAATTTGACTAAATATGTCTATGCCTGAGCTGGTTATCTACGTTCCTTTCATAGCAAATGAAGAGAAGTAGGTACTTTTAATCTAAAAGTCATCATATCCCAAAATAGATATCCAAAGTTGGCCAAAAGAAACATGCCCTAAAATGGTTGCCTAAAAAGAGTGCTTTGAGATAGTATCTCAAGTATGGAGACGTAAAGCCAATTGAGCTGAGTACTGTCATGGTGCACGAATTTTTTATTTGAGAGGATTAAAAAAACAGTTATTTCTGCTGGCTGTGCTCTAACCGCTATGATAGAAGTTAAAAAAGTGGCATATCCTCTCTGTTGATGAAGCTTTGACATTGCATAGAAAAAGAGTCACGGGAACTAGTGAAGGCATGAGGGAACCAATTTCGATCTTTGTTCCTGGAATAATGATATGAACAGATGTGTAAATACAAAGTATTAGTCTCTATTTGTGATCACAGGCAAATGAGTTCTTTAAGAAATGCTTTGAAATTAATTCACCGATTTGCCAACATAGAATGCCCAAGAGATATTTTAAAAAGTCCTGCTCTTTCACCAGTGTAGTGTATCTCTGCTCAAAACTTTCAGCAGACTGTCCAAAACTGTGATTCTTCTATGGTAGGTTCACAAATAAAGGACACTATAGTTTTTACTAGGTATTCATCTTCCACCATAAAAATAAATAACCAAAAAACCACCATCCTTTTCCACCTCCTCCAAAAGACCTACATTGTCACCTTGTATTTAAAAAGCATGCAAGAAAGCAACTGGACAACATAAAATATCAAAATGTGTGTTCACACACATACACCAAACCATTCACGGAAGAGCAAGCCCTGCCCTTATACATAAAAATGCCAAGCTGAGTATTTTGTTTGCTATCTACTATCACAAGTGTAAAAAGATACAGTTAATCCAGATTAAGATGTACAATTGTTTTTCTATTTTCTTAAAGTCTAAATTTATTTCCGTTTTAATATTCCATCTTGTTACCTACCCACAGATTCTTACCTAGGAATTTTTCTCTCAAAAACATTTTAGAAATAGAAACTGATTTTTTTTTCTTCTTTCTATTGTGACTACTGCTTAATATTTCAGTTGGAAAATTGCATTTACACTTATAGTCCCTTGGTCGGCATGTACAGAAAGACCAGAAATTTCTGAGTGTCATTTTACTTCAAGCTTAGAGATACTGCTTTTAGCTCTGGGTTTCTGATTTAATCTGTTGGCCAAGTTTGCAGTCATGGTATAGCATGTTTTATATGCTATATACACTCAAATATCTAACACTATAATCCCTAAATATTAGTTTCCTCAAAAAAAAAAAAAAGCCCAAATCAATGCATTTTGAAATAACTTCCATTCTAGTTACTGAAATAGTTGGTAATTTCTCAGAAATTAAAATTACATTCAAGGTGAAACACACTTTTTGATGTTACCTTTTTATATAGCTTCAGTACAAATAAGATGGTGTAACCTCTAGAATAGTTTTTACAGGAAGTCTGAGCTTAATGTACATGTGAAAAACACCTGAGTAGATTTTAAATGAATTATGTCAATTAGAAGGGCTCACAGTGTGTGTTCTCCATTAGTTGTTCACAAGGGTTTCTTTCAGTTAACATGGTTCTTTCATGAAATGAGATGTGCACATCAGTCTGCACGGTTTTCCAATGTTTTAATAAAATAATATTTCACATAAAGTTTCATACAATGTTGCATAGAATAATGTAAGGAAAGAATTAGCTCTGTGGGGTAAGGTGTTTGGAGGCAGAAGTTACCCATAAAATCTTGCAACAAAATTTTAAAGACTGGTGTAGCTGCACATTTTTAAAAAGAGCTCTTTCATGATGAAAAGTCATACCCTCATGTTACTAAGGAAACTTATCTTTTACTAATGTCAATGACTTTTAAAGTTTTTCTGTATTTTGCAGGTGATCTGTATTTTGCAGGTGATGTCCAACGTTATACTCAAGTAAACAATATTAAGTCTTGAATTTAAAATTAGTTCAAATGTAATCATTATCACAGTCTTTTTGACTCAGTATTCCAGTACTGTGTTTATATTTATATGAACTCGCTCACATTCTTAGTCATTACTGACATCAGTAACGGCCACTGTATCTTCTCTTTCTTAGGGGAAACCCAAGTTTTACCAACATAACATTCAGAAGAGAGTAATGTTGCCCTTGTATATGAACTCCCACCAAATACTTCTAGGTATTTCGTTGTCTATTTATCTCCTCTGCTGACTTGTACAAAAATTCACTACTTCCCTGCTGAATACCAAATCAATTGGAAAGGTGAACTTTCTATCAGCCTGTGAAAGTTATATCCTTACAATAATGACCAGGTAACTTTGTATTCTACTCCCCTTTCAATCTTCTGTCCAAGTTTCCAGAATGCCTTTAACTTATAGGCCATGCGTATTTGTAATCAATCAAAATGTCCAAAAGGAGTAAATAATATTAAAAAAGTGCCTATAAGTATCTCTTTGATGAGAACTTGAAGAATTGCAGATGGAACTAATTGTTCTGTGCAGTTTTGTTAGTTTTGTTGAACTGTGGATGTTCTAGTAGAGTAAGGGAGGGAGAAAGGACAACACTCACTTGTGAATACATTACAGCGGTACTGCCACAGATGTGTCTAATAAATGCAATTCTGCTTAGAAAGAAACAACTACCAATTTCAAACTCAACTTGTCAATTCAAGCTTAGGAGCTTTCAAGATGCCAATTAGTCTCAACGTTTGTTCATATAAAATTTCTATTTCTTAAACCTGAACTCACTCAGAAGTCTATTTTAGAAAAATAATGTATTATATTTGAAAGTACCAAAGTAGCCTCAAAATTATCATGTAAAAACAGCAGTTCTGAATGGAATTTAAAATGACAGTAACAGTCATAAGCTATTTCTTAAGAGAACGACTACAAAAGTCAGTCTATTTATCATATGTTAACGGAAAAATTAATTCAATATTTCTCTTTATTCCCAAGCTTGAAAAAAATACTTTTACAAAGTACTGTGAACATATACTTCAAATACAGAAAAGCTGTTTTCAACTATCGTATATAATTATAAGACCCAGGAATAAGTGTGTGTGTGTGTGTGGGAAATGTAGAAGAAATTTTCAAAAAAGAAAAATTATGTGCTATCATACATTTCTCAAAGAAATAGAGATTGGTACACAATGTGCTTATTAATAAGTATTTACAAAAATATTTATGATCTATTCATAAAAGAGGGTAGTCAGTTGTGCTACAGGTTTTGTAAGAACCCATCTTGTATCTGCATGCAAACATAATGTAGTTAAGACAACACATATGCAATGTAGTGAATTTTGTTAGAAAAACAGGTTTGAACAAGTAAGTACGAAGTCTTGAAAGCCTGGTTTATCTGGATACAAGCATATTGAGAAAAACATGTTCCTATTACAGGAGTAATTATTATATATTGGTTGCAAGTGCTTCTATTTTTAATTCTTTTCAATTTGTTAATACAATGAAAAAACTCAAACCTCTCAAATACTTCAATATCAAAACAGAAACGTTTGTCAATTGAATCTGTTTTTCTCCTGATGCAAGATTTTAGCTTGAATATTTCTGGTGAGCTTGTGACAAGGCCATTCTATAAAACAAAACAAAACAAACCAAAATTAGCACAGGCAGTATGCTGAGATACCTTGGCTTCACATCTTAAATTTAACTGTATGAACAGTCCAAAGAACATGCCTTAAGATAGGGATTAAAATTATTTAGGAACATATATAATAATTTCTCTGTATATAAAGTAAGACTACAGTTAATAGCTTTCTGTCACATACTTGTTACTTAATTATTATATTTCAGAAAACTCCCTAAATTCAAAACTTTACAAACATCTGCATATATCACGTGATGATATGTTACATGCTAGAATGAATATCACATAATTCTCTCAATTCTCACATGTAGATAAAAAGATTTCTAAAGAATAAAGCTGACTAACTCCTAGTTCTGGCTACCATCATTGTGAGGCCACTCTCTATAATGCAGGAAAGGCTGACACAATCAGGGGAGCTTCTGAGGAATGGAATAAAGCAAATATCACTCCTGTCTTCAAGAAGATCAAGGAGAAGGATATGGTGAACTACAGGCCAGTCTGCATCACCTTGATCCCTGGGAAGGTGATGGAGTGAGTAATCCTGGAAAGCATTTCCAAACATATTAAGCACAGAAAGGTGACTGGAAGTAGTCAGCATGGATTTAATGAAGGGGAAATCATGCAGGACCAACCTGATAGCCCTCTACAATGTGATGGATGTCTCAGTGGATGATGGAAGAACAAAGAATATTGTTTATCTCAACTTTAGCCAGGCTTTTGACACTACATCCTACTACAGTAGGATGTTTCCTACTATATCCTCATAGACAAACTGGTGAAGTACAGGCTAGATAAGTAGATGGTGAGGTGGACTGAAAACTGGCTGAACTGCTGAGCTCACAGCAGAAGTCCAGCTGCAGCCAGTCACTAGTGGTATGCCCAAGGGGTCAATACCGGGGCCAGCACTGTTTAGCATGAATAGGAACAACCCCAGGCACCAGGACAGGCTGGGGCTGACAGGATGGAAAACAGCTTGGCAGAAAAGGACCTGCAGGTCCTGGTGGGCAACAGATTGACCATGAGCCAGCAATGTGTCCTTGCAGCAAAGAAGGCCAACAGCCTCCTGGGCTGCATCAGGCAGAGCATTGCCAGCAGGTCAAGGGAGGTGATCCTCGCCCTCTGCTCAGCACTGGAGAGACACATCTGGAGTGCTGCGTCTAGTGCTGGGCTCCTCAGTACAAGAGAGACAGGGATGTACTGGAGCAAGTCCAGCAAAGAGCCACCAAGGTGATTAAGGACTTGGAGCATCTGTCATACGAGGAGAGGCTGCGAGAGCTGGGACTGTTCAGCCTGGAGAAGGGGGATCATATCAGTGATTTATCTATAAATATCTGATGGGAAGGAGTAAAGAAGACTGAGTCAGATTCTTCTCAGTGGTGCCCAGTGAAAGGGCAAGAGGCAATGGGTGCAAACTGAAATAYAGGTAATTCCATTTGAACTTAAGAAAAAGCTTTTTTACAGTGATCAAACGCTGAAACAGGTTGCCCACAGAGGTTGTGGGGTCTCCATCCTTGGAGATATCTAAAACCTGACCGGACACAGGCCTCGCTAACCTGCTCTGGTCGACCCTGCATTGAGATTAAACTAGATGATCTCCAGAGATCCCTTCCAAACCTCATCCATTCTATGATTCTGTGCAAATGTGATTGATTTTCTATGCATTTGGAACCACCACATTAGAGAAGTTATTTAATATGTGGTTTATATATGTTTTAAAAGAAATATTTTTATTTAAATATTTATCTATGCTATATAAGGCATGCACTGCTTCATGTATGAAAACAGCCTTATGCTTTGTTCACCACACTTTTCTCTTTTAACAGTTCCTAAATGCTTAATATAAAAGGTGGAATATACAGTTCATGTATGCATTCATGTATGTGCAACTCACCACTTTTCCACCAGATTTTGTTTCAGCTATACTCATTGTAAATGTTTTTGTTCCTTTATCGTAAGTGCAGTAATGTTTTACCCATGTAAATCCAAGAGGTCCTAGATTAAAGAGAGATAGTATTAAAAATAATTATTTTGGCATTTTATCATTATTTTAGTTGGAGTTAGATAGAGAAATGAAACATAACAGCATCCACATGTAGCCTACAAAATCAAAAACTCCCATAATTTTTTAATTTGAACATGTTGTTCAGGTGTAATTTTCAAATATTGCAGCTTGATGAGGTTGCCCAACAAAGTTCCAGCAGACTGATTTTCTTTGGCAACTGGATGGGTAACAGCATTTTACTAGGGTAGATAGGTAGGAGACAGGCAAGATCCTGAGGATTTTTCTGCATAGGAAATACAGTTGAAGATTTTATCAACCCAAGCAAAGCACTAGGATTCAGTATTACATCCTTTCTCTGACAGAAACCTTGAAGTCTGGTATTAGATCCAGAAAATTAGACGAAGTCATGAAGTCAGAATGCATTTCCCTTTACTTTCAGAGTTCTTGTCAAAGGTAACAAATGCTTTTGGTAGTATCATAGGAACTCTATTCTTCTACCTGTTACCTTAAGGAAGTGGGTAAAATGGCATTGGCCCAGAGATAGATTTAATCCTACACAGTTTAACACTGACAGGTGATTTCATTATGGGAAAGGAAAGGAAGGAAAGAAACAGTGCACTCTAAAACAACAGTGGTTTAGAGATGAGGGATAAAATGCTGGGTGGCAGAGGTGGTGCCTTCAGCAAGAAACATTGGCCTTTTTTGCCTTGGAAGGGGTCCTGCTGGGGAAGAGGTGGCTGTAACAGTGGCGCACAACTGGCTGTGTTCACAAACTGACAATTGCACACACTCACAATACCGAAGTATAATGTACTTAGGGATTCACTAGTGTCCAATTTAGATAGCCATACATGAAATCTACCGCAATCCCCAAGTAAGTGGATGTATGCCTTATCCTGGAGAGGTCATACCACACTACTTCTTAATCCTACTGCAAAGTATAGGATCTCTGATGCAGAAGATGTTTTCATCCCTGGATTACCCAGAGCTTTGCTTAGGCATTGCTGTGAACCTTTAGTGAATCTAAACACAAAACCCTCTTGAGCTTAAGCTCAATGGTATTTTAAACTTCGGCTGCTAACCTGGCTTAGATACAGGTATTTATAATGCGTTCTTTGCTGTGAGGACATGGAGTAAATCCTCCTACCATTTCCATAATTCTTTCCACATCCTAGAAGTACAGCTAAGATCTCCCACAGTTTTCTGGAAAAAAATATGTTTACTGTAGCACAGAGAACGAGACAAGCTCTCAGATTCCTACAGATACATCTGGAGGGGTGGTGCACTGCAGAGGACAGGATAATTCAGGTTTTTGCAGTGTGACTGCTCCCCCTTGGGCCAGAACATTATGGCTATAACTGCACTGRTTAATAAACAGTGCTGGCAGCATTCACAGTGACTAGGTAACACATCGTCAATGGGTAACTTGGAAAAAACATCCTGATTTTTGAGGATAGGAAATTTAGCATAGAGGGTGGGATGTTCTGTGCAAGCTGGTCTCAGTGGCAGAGTACAGCCCCGTTTATTTTACTAGCATTGACACAGCTTCTGGGTACTCAGCTACAGAGACCAAACACAATGGCTATGTGTGAAGAGGTACCAAGAAGGAAAAGCATTTCTTTCCTCTTGGACAGCATTATGCTTCAGAGCCTGGCATTCAAACATGGCCCGTCTCTGCAGAGCCATCACAAATGTAAGTGCCAAAGCAAAAACATACTTATATATAATGCAGTATTGTAACTACTGTGTAAATTCAGAATAGTAAAGGACTAGATGATACTTTCAACCCACATGTGATTTTCCAATTCATTTCAGTGGGAGTTATTCATGGGAAAAATATGATATTGATTTTTTCGAAGTACAGTATATCTGGACTTTTTAATGCTTTTTACAATGAAAGAGCTCTGAGATAAAAAAAAAAAAAGTATTTTAAGGGTCTTGTGTTTGTTTTTTTTTTTAATGTAAACAGTTAGATAAAAATGGAAGGTGTTAAAAACAAACCTAGTAGTTTTGCTATGGATACAATGGCTTTGCCTTCTAAATGTAGCCTTCCACAAAGATCGTGGATATATGAGAGATTGCATCAGTCAGTTGGATGTCTGGCATACAGAGATGTAGATGTGGAAATTTCTCCGACTTGGAGAAAGTTCTCCCATTGCCTGCGTTTTGCAGGAAAGTAACGCCACGAATTGAAAAGTTAGCTGTTCTGTTCCTATATTTTAACTTATTTTCACTTAGTAAAACAAAATCTATAATTATTCTAAATCAATTTTTCCTCTGATGGCATTTCATTAACTCTTATAGCATATATAAGAAGGATGAGCACTCTCAAAGCAGTTCTAGATGAGTTTAGAAGTCACCTGTTTTTCATTAAAAAATTGTAGCCAGGCACCTACATTGCAACCTTAAGTCTGTTACGCATGACCGTCCATCTGAATGAAAACAATTTATGGCCTACTGCCATTTTTTTTCAAAAAAACATATTTACCACCATGCATATGAGTAATAAATATATACAGGTTTTACTCTCAAGAATAGCAAACATTTAACCCAGTTGCCCATAATTTGACAAGAGCCTATGGGATGATGGTTGTAGGAAAGTAAACCTGCATGACAAAGAAATATACAACTAGTACCTTCCCCACTGACACGGAGATTACAGACCCTGTTACTCCAGAATAAACTAATGAACAAATTTCTTTTCAGTAAGAGGATGTCAAGTTGGCCTCTCACTATTTAATGAAGCACAGCATGTGCCCAGTGCTGCACTCCTTTTCTCCCTCCCCCATTAGCAGGGCTCAGTGTAATTTCCACTTAACACAGGTTTCTTTTATCATTATTACTCAATTAAAACATAGAGGGTCTTCTTAAAACTTTCAGTGCTACTGAGGGTAAAAGTGGCTGAGGTTAACTATGATAAGCATTGAGGTTTCTTTCTTTTAGCTCACATATGGAATAAAGATTAATTTCATGATGTTATTTGGAAAATCAATTATCTATAACTCCATGTAGTCTCTTGAGTTACCATCTAAAAGGGGAGCAGTGAAGAAGATATCTTTAAAACTGAGGTCGAGTGGGGTCAAGTTTGACACGGGAATTCTATATCTAGATGCCTTCTATTTATTTTTAGATTGAGAAATCAGGTGCAAAGTTGTATTTAACAATTTTTGCATGAATGTCAAACTCGCACAAGCATGTACACACTATCTCAAAACACTTCGCTAGTGTCAGGCTGATTCCACAGCAAATAGAAAAATGAGTAAAAAAATGTATTAATCTGGGTACCCCATGCAATGAAAACTATTTTACTGAGGGTTTTGCACGATCCTGCAGCTAGTTTGGCTTGGTTTTCTATACTGGTTAGAGAGTAAAACAGTGGCAGCTGATACTTCAAGTGACGTATAGTTTTGAATTCTCTCATTTGAATTTTCACATATTTCCTGGTTCTGTTTTCATTCATAACATGATGTATTGCTAGGCTCTTCCAAATAGTTTCAGACAGTTATGACAACTTTAGTTCTATTCCTTCATTTAGTTCATCACTTCATTCTCATGCCACATGAAGTGAACAAAACATAGGTATAGATTTGCAGCTATTTTGAAGCTGACAGACTGTATTTAGATGACTTTTCTTCTTCTGACACCTTTGTCTTCCATTATGTACATGTTAATTTATCCTTAAGGTGGCTGGGTCAGTGCAGATCCCTGGTACCAGGTGGAAGTTGCTCCTGCTGGGTGAACTATGGGCCCTGTTCAGGCAGAGAAAGTACAAGAGACAGGAGGGTTTGGCAGGCAGAGCCAAAGCAGAGTGCTGGGAGCTTGCAGCTTCTGCAGCAAGGAATAGGGCAGCCAGACAGATCAGAGCTTGCTACCAGTCAGCCACTGGGGTGGCCAACAGCAGGGACCTACCCACAAGGACCCAGGGGGCAGGAGTTGAATTGCTTACAAGTGTTTTGATCACCATTCCATCTGACCTTAGCTACTCTGAGTGCTTTTCGAAAAGTCAAACATTTATTTTTCTTTTGAACCTCTCAATCATTTGGAAAGGAACCATAGCAGAAGTCTGCAGACATTCAAACACGGAGCTGTTGTGTTGTCCTGCTAACTAAACCATTTTCTCATCCTTGCATTTGTTGCTATGCCTTTCAAATCAAACTAAAAGGTACGTCTGTTTTACTCACTTTTCTCCTGCACATAGAGATAGCCTTCCATTGTCCATTGACTTGGTGGTCTGTAATCCTGGTTGGCTGATTTCATTCTCTGCATGAGTCTCTCCACTTCCTGCCTAGTGCTTTCAAAGTTATTCCTGGTCTAATACCCGGAAATAGAAACAAACAAAAAACCACATTATCTCATGCAACTACTAAAACAACAATGAAGAACTAACTACTAATAATGCCAAGGAGACCGTATCGGGGACCAACAGAAGCATTTGCCAGAGACATAAAAGGAAAAAAAAAAAAAGCAATAAAGGATAATACTCTTCATTGCTCTAGAAGCCTAGGAATAACACAGTAATGAAGAATTCAACTTAAGCACACAAGTGTAAAGCAAACATAGTTGAGAATAGTGACATTCCTCTTTCTGCAGGCCACTAACCTCAGAAAGGAGGTCATTCCGTATCTTTAGGTATGCTTACACAGTATTTTGCAGACAGATGCAGGCTTTCTCTCTGTGTACTCTAGGATACACAGACAGAAGCCAGGCTAAACTAGAAGCTGCTGATAGCATAGCCCCAAACCTTTAGTAGTAAGTCCTACCGAACCACTTGAAGTACAGTGCAGAAAACACTGGTTTAGGTTAATGCCAGGCTAATGTCTCTAGAGAGCTGTGGTCTCTCCACATGTGGAAGACACAAAAGTACTGTGTATCCATATCTGCAGTAATACCACAGCTGCTGATACTCAGAATAGTCAGGTTACCGGCACTATCATGAACATTTTTTGACAGGACTATGGAAACACCACAGTTAAGTATAACATAAATATGCTAGGTAAGAAACAGGTCACAAGTGGCAGAACTGTGCCAAAAGCATGGAAGGCTGTGTCTGTCCTAAATATCATGTGTGTAACCAGGCATCTGGCCAAGCAAACAATTAGGTACAAAGGTGGGTTATTCTTATTTGCTAATATCTATATGCATGTAAATGGATATTTTTTCCAATTGCGTTCAGTGGGGCCAGGGTTTCCCTCCAAACACCTAGCATGGTATAGCAGAGGTTATTATGAGTATTATTATGAGGTGCTAGAGGTTTGATAGGTTGCTACTAATATACCAGATGTTGAACACTTCGTTCCTACAGGTAACAGAAAAGAATAAAGATTTTTGTAATGTTTCTGCAAAGTCATCTCATGGACTCTAATCCTGACTAGTCAGAAAGATACTCTCAGGACTTTATACACTGGTAAATACTTTCCCCTTTTTGTGGGCCATTCATGGAGTTGCACAGTAGTATAATAACACACATGTTAAATCTTCTTCTTGAAGGCAAACATTATTCAATGAATTATTACAGAGGGAGGTAAAATTATTCTCTGAACTTTTCAGATGACATCCTTAGGGTGAAGTATCAGTTCAGAGCAAACTTAACAGAGGTCATTTTGAGACCTTCAAGAGGGACATGCCATTGAAGGGAGGAATGTCCCCATTTTGAGAGCTTATCTCTGTTTGCCTATTAGGTTTTTAATTACTACTTTTAAGCAGCCAGGACTTTGAATCAGATTATAGAAAACAAAGCCAAACGGACATACAAAGTAAGCCACTGGCCAGGTGAAACAGTGAAAGTGACAACAGGTCATGTTAGGACATGATGACCTGTTAAGAGCTGTCGATCTGCCACTACTCTGCTACTCTTACAGCTGTTACTGCTCCTGCTCTAACCTCTAGGACAATTTTAAGAAACAGCAGTTCAGATCAACTATTCTCCAAGACCTTAACACACAACGCAATGGAGAGGAGTACATTTGACAGCTACAACAGACAGGCTGAACACAATTGTCCCTGAACACTGTCCTCAGTTTGTCTTTCCCTACGTAAATTATTTCACTTCAGTCTGAGGTTGGGTGATGCTCTGAGTGACAAGTTGGTAGATAGCCCAGCTGGCTTTTGCCAGGAAGCTGTGGATCTAGATCTGGAGACAGAATTCAAACTTCTGTGTAAGAGCAGTGAATGATATACTGTATCCCACTATATCTTCCGGTTTATGTTTCTCTGATGTATAAATATAATAAAAAATAATATCGTAACACATTGTTTCTTCTGCCCAACTTTACACCTCCCTCTACCTCTGTAGCCTATTTACAACTTCAAGTTGTACTTACATATTACTTAAGAAGAGATTAAGTTTAACTATTTCTTAATTAACATTGAAATTGAAAAAAATCTTTAATAATTCTGTTTCTATAGATACGTGCATAGAAGATACTAACATATTCTGACTTACACTGCCAGTTTTGGTCTGTGCTGCAGGCTCATGCTCCTCTCAGAACTCGCCATATTACAGTAAATACATCCCTGGACTGAAGCACGTTTTTCGCTGTTTCACTGAAACTGTGCTGTGCAACAACACTGACCCCTTGTGCCTTTATCTGGAAGAATCTTAGTAGCAAACCGAAAGTAGCAAATACATAACTTCAAAGGACAAGGGGCTGAGATGCTCTACAGACAGAGAACATTTCCATTTTGATCCAAAAGGAAAAGGTTAATGATCTAGGAGGTTTTGCCTTATTTCCCCAAGCAGCGTTTTAAAGGGGATCTATACCTACATATGAACAACAGACATAAAAGAGGAAGGGGCTATGGAAGTGTGCTGCACATTTTTAATTGCAGCAAAACCTGGAAGAGAGCAGTACGCTGATGTGGCGGGTTGACCCTGGCTGCACACCAGGTGCCCACCAAAGCTGCTCTCCCACTCCCCTCCTCAGCTGGAGAGGGGAGAGAAAACACAACAAAAGGGTCATGGGTCGAGATAAGGACAGGGAGATCACTCACCAATTACCGTCACAGGCAAAACAGACTCGACTTGGGGAAATTAGTCTAATTTATTACCAATCAAATCAGAGTAGGATAATGAGAAATAAAACCAAATCTTAAAACACCTTCCCCCCAACCCTCCCTTCTTCCCGGGCTCAACTTCACCCCCGTTTTCTCTACCTGCCCCAGCAACACAGGGGGACGGGGAATGGGGGTTGCAGTCAGTTCATCACACATTGTCTCTGCCGCTCCTTTCTTCTCAGGGGGAGGACTCCTCACACTCTTCCCCAGCTCCAGCATGCGGTCCCTCCCACAGGAGACAGTCCTCCATGAACTTCTACAACGTCAGTCCTTCCCACGGGCTGCAGTTCTTCACGAACTGCTCCAGCGTGGGTCCCTTCCATGGGGTGCAGTCCTTCAGGAACAGACTGCTCCAGTGTGGGTCCCCCATGGGGTCACAAGTCCTGCCAGCAAACTTGCTCCAGCGTGGGCTCCTCTCTCCACGGGGCCACAGGTCCTGCCAGGAGCCTGCTCCAGTGCGGGTCTCCCACAGGGTCCCAGCCTCCTTCAGGCATCCACCTGCTCTGACATGGGGTCCTCCATGGGCTGCAGGTGGATATCTGCTCTGCCGTTAACCTCCATGGGCTGCAGGGAGACAACCTGTGTCCCTATGGTCTTCACCACTGCCTGCAGGGGAATCTCTGCTCCGGTGCCTGAAGCACCTCCTCCCCCTCCTTCTTCACTGACCTTGGTGTCTACAGGGTTATTTCTCTCACATATTCTCACTCCTCTCTCCGGCTGCAATTGCCCCGCTGTGCAGCAACTTTTTCCCCTTCTTCCCAGAGGCACTACCACCGTCGCTGATGGGCTCGGCCTTGGCCAGCGGCGGGTCCGTTTTGGAGCCGGCTGGCATTGCCTCTATCGGACATAGGGGAAGCTTCTAGCAGCTTCTCACAGAAGCGACCTCTGTAGCCCCCCAGCTACCAAAACCTTGCCACGCAAACCCAATACAGCCTAAGAATGCAGATCTACATTAACAGTGCTACGGCAGTACTGTCTTCCAACTTTGAGCCAGCATATGCCTCTCTAATAGAAAGATGCTACAGGGAAAATGTCAGTGTTTTATTTTCCAGTAACTCACAGGGAATAGCATTTGAGCACAGCAAGGTGCTGCTGTACTCCCAGACCCATTTCATATTCCCTAAGTTCAGTGGCCAAGGCACTATCCACAAAAGCTGATGTCAGATCTTCTAAACTGTTGTAGCTTCTTTGACTYTAATGGAGCTACAAAAATTTCTGTTGGGTGAGTATCGTTTCTTGAAAGAATGAAATGGAAAAGAAATGGAGTCACCCCAAAAATACAGCATTTGAAGTAAACGAGAGAATGATAGAATTCCTTCACTCTTTTGTAATTTGTTCTGCACTTTGAAGTTACTTATCATGAAAAATGTAGGGTTGGCCCAATGTTAACATGCTGAACTTGACTTTTTGCCTTAAAAGCAAATGATAGTGGTTCTAAGGCAAATCGGTGTAAAGATGTTTTGTATCTACTTACTTGCATGACCTTGGAAGTGTAACATCTGAGTTACACAGTGAAATAAATATACACTTGTATACAGCAGTTATGATGAGTGGAAAAGTATGTTGATTAAATGCATTTTTGTTTTTTTCTGAAAGCTATGGAATTTTTGGGCACAGTTAATCTTGTATGGCTCTTACTACCAAATTCAGACCAATCTACAGCAAAAGATCCATCTGCTCAGTTGAGAGTAACTCTCTACACAAATAACAGATCCTTTCTTCTGGTGGAACTTAACGCTCGTGAGAGCTGCTCACCATGGAGGAAGGCCCAACCAGTTCTCTGATGCCAACAAAGTAAATCCAGAGTACAACCAGAGAGTGGCTTCCCAAGTATGCTTTATATACAGTGGGAAGCTAGTGGACAGCAGGACAAGCTTTTTGTGGCAATCTGTGATCTTAAAGAAACAAACTGCATCATTCTATACCACCTGGAGCATTTTTGGGACATCCACTTACTCCAGAAGACAGGCCCTACTCTCAAGAAAGCATTTACACATATTTAAACCTATCTGGACTACTGTGTTTTCTAATCAAAACTTGGCTGCTGTCCTGCTTTTCTGGTTCTCACTCCCAAAATATTGACCTGGAAATTACAAATTAACTGTCTGAAGATTAATTTTTCCAAAGTTATTTGTTGATAGAAATCATCATTACATTAACCTTACCAAAAATAACTTTTGCCTATTCATATATTAATTTGATTTCCGCTTACTAAAACATTGCAAGATTTAGAGTTCCAATAAAGTGCTA
Organism: Phoebastria nigripes; assembly: GCA_035582835.1. NCBI lineage: Eukaryota > Metazoa > Chordata > Aves > Procellariiformes > Diomedeidae > Phoebastria > Phoebastria nigripes. Next base: position 463,710 of record JAYKAV010002874.1, on the reverse strand, counting down.
CGAGTCTACTTTAATATCCTGAAATTAAATTAGCAAAGAAAACGGTGTAAATACAAATCATCCTCACATTCTGCAAATTGAACTGCAGCTGCTGCTTGTATGGTGCAAACTCCTGAGCCAGTTCATATCCTTCATGGTAAAATGTAAATAATCCTTGAAGAAAGGCCAAGAGCTGAAAAGGTAAAATTGAGAAGCATTATATATTTTTAACATGCGCTCTTAATGCTATATAACACAAATATAACAGAACATAGACTAACTTATAAGGGATAGGTATTGCCTGCAATAGTGAAAAATAGTTCTTAGCAACTGCTACACACTTCTTCTTTTCAGGCGAATATTAGAAAGCAAAAACTAAGGACAGTTGATTTTCTATTAGTTTTCAGCAGCAAAATACAGCAAACCATCAGTAAAAAACATTCTGTGTCTTAGCTCCTGGAACACTCTAAGCTTTCATTACTCGCAATAGCAAAGCTTTGCTTTGCTAAGCAAGGAATCCATGGTCAGACCTTAAGAAAGAGAGGTGTTAAACTGGCTTTTGTGTCATGAAGTTGTTATTCCTGTAATAATTTAATTCACTGTCCTAGTCATTTTATCCAGTATTTCAGCTGGAGTCTTTGATGGTGTGCATTTTCCAAGTTCATACTTTCAGAGTTCAAGGCTTTTTCCTTCAAAATATTTTTTCACTTTCTTCATAGTAATTGTTTAGGCTATGACCTATTTTCCACAAATGAGACTCTTGAAAGTATATTTTGGACAGCTTAATACAACGCAAGAAATCCAGACTATTTCTTCCTGCTCTGAACAAAATGCAAACTCTATCTGGTATGTCTGTGACTGACTCCAACAGAACAGTTGAAGTCTGTACGTATCCAGTCGAAAATTAGTTTTAAAGTTTGCTTTAAAATAATGTTTAAGTAGTAAAAAGTGCAACTAGATTTTCTGAACGCTTATTTTAGCTGTTGAATTCATGCATTCCTACCACCTATTAGTTTTAAAAGCCTTCTAACTTATTCTGTTCTAAATTTTAAAAATGTTTTGACATTGCTGTAAGTCTTCTTAGCTGCTATTAAATAACAGACATTTAATTTTTTATTATGGACTGTCTTCTTTGTATGTATAATTTAGCTTACAGACAACCAGGTAAAGAAAACAACAACAGAAAGAGATATTAACTTGGATGTACAATAACAAAAGCTATAACAACAGGACAGATTTATCTTAGTATATTACAGCCATTGAAAAGTTAATAATCAAGGCTAAGTAACTGGCTGTCCAGGCTGCCTCCTAACTCAGTAAAAAAACACAGGTATTCAAGAACATAATTCTTTTTCCTTTTTCAGACTTCTCTTCCAGGATGGGTTGAATGATCCAATGGAAACATTAATCTCTCTCCATCGACTACTGAAGTAGCCTAGACTCAGGCAACAAAAATGCCATCATTCATATTTAATGCACTTTTCTTTGTGTTACCACTACCATAGATTATTGTAAGTGAAACAGCTTAAAAATGTAGCTTTTACTGTGTTTATATTTTCTTTAAATTTACACTCAGCCCTACCTGAAGAAATGTAGTTAAATTGTTCTGCCTCCCTCTTTCCTATTGCTCACTAAGAGACCGCTGTACTAAGGTAACACATATATTTCAGGGGAATAGCTAAAATAATATTTTGCAATTTTAGAGCCGCATCCATTCCAGCATTGTGAGACATTCCACACACTTTAACATGCAAACTTCCACATCTTGACAGATGAGAGATCAAGGACACAGCTCTCTGGGCAGAAGAGCTAACATGATGACTTGCTGCTACCAGACTGAAGTCTTGCTGTCCCCTTCCTGTTCCTCCTCCCTTTCCCCATTCAGCTTTGTCACACATCCCGCACATCCTCGTGCCAGCTCTGGCATCACTGAGCCCTTCAGTGAGCATCTCTGCCTTGTGAAGCCTGCTGTTTTGCTGCATTAGTAAGTTAAAGCAGTTCGAGGTTAATAGACCATCAGTGCTGGCACAAATAGAAGCGTGAAGGCATGGCTGGGAGAAGGACTTCCCCCTGGGTTTTTACTGGTATTGCAGGATCAGATGAAATCCCGGCCTTAGGCGTAAGTGGTGAAAGCCCATGCCTGCCCAGTAAGTCGGTCATGGAGCCTGAAGAACTGAGAAGGTCCTTGGGCATAAAAGCCACTTTTTGTGGGGCCTCTACAATGGGTGTGAATTCCTGAACCACATCCCACCACCAAACAAACAACGAAAGCAACACAGTCAAGTGAAGGGCTCCACACCTTGTGTAAATTGTCACAGCTTTACATGATCATCTGCCCAGCTGAAATCATTATCTCTGCTAAGGACCGGGCCCTGCAAGTCTCTTACTGATTATTCAAGTGGTTCTGAGGAAGGTCCAAATACACCAATTTATCTTAAAATCTCCAATTATGTAAATGGATAGAAAGAGTTCTATAATTTTAAGGTTTATAATGTAATTCTAGTAAGAATTACATGAAAGAAAGAAAACTAATCTTCTTTTTTTATGAATAAAGTATAAAATAAGTAAGTAAATTATAACCAAGGCTCTGCTCTGGCTCCAGCTGTGCAAAGCCCCTGCCCACAGTCTAGATCCAGTTACTCATCCACCCCCAAATACAGCTCCTTCAGATACAGCAGCATAACTACTCCTGTGCTTACTCCAACTTGTTTCAGTCAAAAGGACGTGGATTAACTTAACCTGTAAGTAGGAGCCTGCTGCTAAATCCACCCCTTACAGCTAAAGAAGCACTGCAAGAGCAATATGGGCGTTCAGCAAAACTGCAGCCAGAGCAGAATGTTAGAGCACACCAAAATTACAATAAAGGAACTAGTGGAAGAAAGTTTCAGTGTCACCTTATGCCTGAATTTTAAAGATCAGTTTAAAGGGCATTTCTGGAGAATGTACTATAAACCGTTTAAATTTCAGCCTCAATACTTAAAGAAAAACATTTTCCACCATACAAAACGCTTTTACGGAGTACACGGAGAAATACTGAGGAGGAAAATATTTAACACAAGATGGCACCAAAGCTGAATTTATCAGAAAGCAAAAAAACAGCAGCAAAAAAACCCTGAGAAAAATCTGAATGCATTTTAGTTAAAGTACTGCTCAGGTATTCTGGCAGTTGTGCATTGCAGAGGATCTGGCCTTGAGGTTCTCTTGGTCAAATACTCTCTGAGCACTTAGAAAAACAGGAATAAAAGAAAAGTGAAAAAATGCTTATTTTATGCAAGTCCTAGACCAGCTTATTCAAGTTCTGTATCGAAACAACTGACACTGAGGATGGTATTTGCTTCTATGTATGTGTCACTAGTGGTGGAAGAACAGGGATCAGAAAATGCTCTGTACCCAACAGGCCTGTGCTGTTAAGGCATCTTCATAACCGCTTCCATCAGGACAGGTACAGCCATAGCATTGCATGGAGGAGATCTAAAAGCCAAGGACTTTTGCCCTAGGCTTATGCTCACAGTGAGGTTTTCTTGTTGCTGGTGTTACAAGTGGCACTGCTGCTAAAGGCAGGCTCATAATTTTAAAGAGATTTATATTAAACAATAAAGAAAAGAAAAACAGCCCTTTTTTCTTTCAAAAAAGATTTTCAGAACGTATTTTGAGGTGGTCTTCACATGTAAAGAGATGATTTATTTCACCAAACATCACATACAATGCCTGATGTGTTGATATCAATGATTTTTCATTTCAACAAGTGCCTTATAGTTACCTCAATCTGAGTATCTAATCAGTCACATCAATAAAAAACTACGTCTGAACTCCGTAATACAATGCTATTCGCTACCCCAGCACCACGAGGATTTCAACACAGAACCTGAAACAAAATCCAACTACTTCTTGAGACTTTATTTATTTTTATGTAGAGCTGGTGACCTCAAGACTGCCTGGTCATTTCATTCTCACAGGAAGAAGACTGAACTTAGGTTTCGGATAGGAGAGGAATTTAACCTTTGGCCTGCAGCACATCAGCCAGAAGTCCCTGTCTCCCTGGTTTCATTTTATTTATAAGTAGATAGCACCAGAAGGTACTTATCAATCAGATTAAAGTGAATGTAGTTAATAATGTAGAAAATCCAAGGAAGAGGAAATTGAGTTTAACGTCCACAGTGAAGTCTCATGGAACTGCATGCAATTACAGGCAGGGTTTGTTGTTTGGTTTTTTTTTGTTTTTGTTTTTTTTTCTTTAAATAAACACTTCTGGGCTTTCATGACATTTATCGGACCACCCTCACATTTCAGATAGTTTACTGCTTATGAGCTCTGTGCCCTGATTCCTACAGGCCAAGGAAGTCCTGGCATTGCTGGGGGACAAAGTGGAGCTCTAGGAAGGAGTTTGTATTTCTCCTAACAACCGTAACATCCTCAGAAAGCTGCGTTGGTTTGGACTACCTTCTCTGGGCCCACAAGGGCAAAGCTAGGAGCAGAGATTATTGTCACTTACTTTGTTTTGTTGTTTAACTTGCTGTAAAGTAAATTTTAACACTAATTTGTCCTTGAGAAAAAGTTTAAATTCATGGTCTGTATGAAAAGCTTTAGTGGTTTTTTTTTTTTTTTTTTCTTGGAAAAAATCAAGATCTAGGAGGATCACAAATAGGCGGCTGTCAGTTACTCACACTCTAGTACACATTAGCGACTCCTTGAGACAAGATGCAGAGAACAGCAGAGAAATCCAGGGCCTGAGGAGCAGCTGCAAAAGTCTACTCTAAATATTATAATCCTCTATTCAGAGTATGAGTCATTAACATTTTGTACCTTAAAATCTCTCCCCACTCTCCTCCAGGAAGGAACATTCTCCACTCTTACCAACTTCTGCTGTCCTACTGTCCCAGGTGTAACCCACCTGGCAATTTTTGCTAGGCTACTTTTCCCACTCTGGTTCCCAGACCACCCTTATCTTTTGGCACAGACAAACTGAAGATCTTGGAAGGAGCTCCAGCAGATCATTTGCTTTTCAAGTTCTATTCCCATGTCATGAACTTATCCGTCTTCCACGTGGGCATCACAATTTACTCCTTCACTGCACTAACAGCCTTTCTTTTATTTTGTTAAACTCTCCTTCAAAGAGTCTATTAGTAACATGTCAGACTGAGAATTATATGGAGACGAGACACTGAGCTGATAAATCAGAGACACAAGCAGCACACGCACTAGAAGGCCTCACAACTAGCAGAGCTCCTGAGGAGGAATGTCTATATAGACACACCACCAGACATCTTCTAGGATCTGAACATCCGTTGAGCATGCAGAGGAAAATGAATAACATGGCAATTCTTTTGATATGTGATTTTAAAGGCTTTGTCCTTATGTACTTACATCTAGGAGCACATGATCATACTTCCAACATCACTTACATAAACTATGCATTTTTAGAAAGCCTATTTTGAAGACTTTTTTTTTTTTCTTTGTCTCATGGTATTGCTGATGTGTATTATAATTCACTTGGCATACTTTGCCTTATGGGTTTTAGTAAATGCTTTTATTCCAGCATGTTGTATGCAACAGACTAGAAAAAAAAAATTAAGAATTTTGAAAGTTCAAAATTTTATAACTGATGTTATAATTTAAGCTCCATTTATATTCAGATTGATTGTACAAAATTCACACCTGGAGCCAGAAGACAGTGCCTGCAAGGGCTATCATTACCCAGTCACCAGAGTACTTCCCGTATCTGTGTGCAGCCAACAGCGTACTGGGCTAAAATGCCTACTGATCTGACACAGGATGGCAACTGATCCACTCAAAAGTAAATTTTACCTACTGGATGTGTACATCTGGTGACAAAAATACCCAGGTCCACAAGACTGAGTTTACCAGTAACCTCCCCTGCTTGCTTGTTCAGTATCAGCACTGATGAATTGATAAATCGCTCTTTCATTTTGGTAATTCATAGCTGCCGCTGTGACAGCTGACATAGTGTGGGGACAGCTCCTGGTCAAAAGGATAAAGCTCAGCATCTCCAGCTAAAATATATAAAATCAAATTTATTTTTCCTCTCTGTCTAGCACATAGGATGAAAGATGCCCTATTTTAACTATATGCAATTGCACAATAATATTTCCCAATGTACAAAGTCTTCTCAATACAGAAAGTTTCTATTACTTTAAAGGAGCATAAAGTCTCCTATACCAGGGTCAGAGCTAGGTCAAGATTGCTAGATTTTTCCAGGGTGTGAGAGTTTTGCAGAAGCAGACAGAGAGAGACACTCTGGATTAATCTGTGACAGGTAGAAAAATGTTCTTATTTAGGAATCCAAGCAAAGTTTTAGTCTCTAAGATTTGGCAGCTGTATGCCATAAAGATAGGATTTCTGTAAGTACTGCTTGCTGAATCCAGGTTCATTAGTTTGCATCAATGTCAAACATTCACTATACAATACGTTCTCATCTCATGGAAAGGAGGCATCTGAGAAGCTCTTCTTGGTGACATTGGGTGTTAGACATGTAATTCAACCTGTTTCACAGTCAAGAGTGCTGCTTCGGTTAGTTACAAGGAAGCTGGAAAATTGTGTGGAGAGAGAGAAAAAGTTATACTTGTCATGTTCCTCTTTCACAACTGATGCTCTGCTATGCTCAGTATGCTTAATGGGAAGGGACAGATGACATTGGAAGTTCTCTGACAAGGGCTACAGGTACTAACTAAATAAGGCAATTGGCAAGCTAGTCCTGTATGACATGAACAGCAGTAATACTACTAATATGCCACAGATGCTTGTGCATCATACGGAAGCAGCTTTTGGTACTGACTGACCCAGAAGATAGTTAGGGGTGGGGGGCGGAAACACAGTCCAGAGGAAAATCCCAGATCTAAATATGGACTTTGAAACTATCTTCCTCTTCTATGGCATGTCAACATATGCTTTCTTTTATGTGCAAAGTAAACTAAAGACAAATGACTCCACCAACAAAAACATAAACTTACCTATCCTACAGAAAAACTGATTTTTCACTTTATTTCATGTATAACTCAGAAAAACATATGTGTACACTGCCTACATGGAATATTTAAATCCAAAAAACTGGATCACAATTGCAGCCATGAAACCATGGTATTAGGAAACACCCATTATGTGTTGCACAGACACAACATTACATGTTGTCCCATTAAAATGTTATGCACACTCCAAGTCATCAGACATTTCACTTCACAGTAGATATGATACTCTTACATAAACCTTTAATAAACATGGAAAGTGCCTAAGCCAAGATCTTAATGTCTGTCCATATACAAACAACCTGCGATCACAATTTAAAAAAGGGAGCAAAAACCAGATATTTTAAATGCAATTTTCAGCTTTAAATGCATGCATTCCAAAGAAAATAAAACATAAAACTTACAGGTTCAACAAATTCAAATTTCTTTTTCTCTTGTACTTCTTGAATTTTAAAAACATATTCTAATGATGCTTCATAAAAGTTTTGATGTTCTCTGTCAATCTGTGTATCTGCCTAAAAGACAAAATGAAATATAGACAACATTAATTTACTCTCATGATTGCTTTAGAAACAGATTTTGTCACTAACAGATCTTCCATAAGATTACTTTCCAAACTTCATGGGGTTCAGTTTTCTTCCTGAAAATTAGAATACCTACTTAAAATAGCTAAATGCAAGTTTAAGAAGCTAACATTACACATTTTAGCTTCATGCCTTTTCCCCACGCCTTTTTGATTTCCTCTTCCTTTTTGCACTTTAATATTCTAGTTTTTAGGAGAGCCTGGAGGGAAACAAAGAAAGGTGGCAGCAGGAACTCTGTCCCTGGTATATGGAAAGTTTAGAAAAAGAAATAGAAGAGAGTAGGATAGGAATTAAGGAGAGACAGAAAGATTAATATTTCTATTGAAATGTTTGAGTACCACATGCACTGAAGTTTCAAATACCTTCCCAAGAAGGTATTTTCTTTCTTAAATAGACTGTATTTAACAATGACATCTCACAACTTATTATTTCATAGTATGAGTCACAGGCTCTTGGCATATAAACATATTTAAGTCCTTAACCTCATAAATCAATTATTTTTCATGTTTTAATTTTCAAATGCAAGAACTACAAGGCAATACTTGTCAGAAGTGCCTGAATAATACCACCCGACATGAAGATCGAGTACCAAAACAAAGTCTGCCTAAACAACTAAAGAATTAACTCTTATCAGCTGATAAAGAGTAGTAGTCTTTTATCCTCAATTGAAACAAGCCATGGGAGAGGGACCTAACAGACAAGCAGTGTAGTATGTGGATAATGCCTAAAGAAGAGATGCAGATTCCATTTTAATTCATCCTTCTTCGTAACAAATCATTTTCTCAAGCAAATCCCTTTTGGGATGCATTAGTTAGGTCTTGGTCTTAGGTCAAAAAGAAATTGTATCAAGTATCGGCACTATGAGTAAAACCAGTTCAGCTATTTTTGACATATGCCAGTTAAAATATAGCAGTATACTTCTGTGTATACTCTAGTTCAATTTTGGCATTAAAAACAACAAATATGGGAAAATTGGAAAAGCTAGATGTTGCCTTCACTTGATAGCAAACATTAAAACAGCAAACACATCATAAAAGAGGTTTAGTACTTTTAACAGTACAAATGCAAAGAGTCCTTCAGGCAGGACTTGGTCATCAATAGCACCATAAATAATTAACATCGCTTCTTTAGTTAAGGACATGCTACTATCGTGGTTTGACCGCACAGGATCTTAACAATATTGATCCACTTCCCTAGCGCAGTGCTTTAGCACTACTTCAAAGTATGGCCTTCAACGATATGTTTCAAATGATTCAGTACTAGCATTTCCTTCCCATGCCTATAAAAAACTAATCAGGAAATTAAGTACAAAACCTAATATTATGAAGCAGAAATCAAGCACTCAAAATTCCAATAATCAAGTGCTTTACCACAGAATTAACTCTACCATGTGCCATTCATATAGTGCGTTTGGCTACTGTTTTCTTTGATACTCTGTGTTAATAGTTTTATTTCACAAAAAATATATCACAAAGGCGATGCTACACAGCTGAACAGAACCAGGTGCCACCACTTTGGGACATGATCCAGCAAGCCCTCACTCACAGAAGTGCAGTCAATAAGCACTTGAGACAGACCACAGCTCTCGCATTTAATTGTAAGCAAATAATAGAATCTAGTTTTAGAAATGAGCTCTTTCAGGCTTTGACTCAGAAGAAGTATTTAAACACCTAATTAAATCCATCTCTATTCTGAACAGCATTTAAGCAGATTGTAGTTGTAATGATACTTATGACAACCAAGTGCCATCTCAAATATGGATGGGTTCCTAAATTAAAGCTATAATCACCACTAGTGTACAGGGACTAAATAATAATTTCCAAAATATATCTTCTGTAGAAGCTTATGAATTTGTGTGAACACCGAGGATTCAGCTGTGTAAGAACTACTTTGAAAGTGATTTTAAAGTTTCAAAAGCTGAAAGGATTTTCACACGTTTTTCTATGACTTCAAACTGCATGTAAAAAATAAAAAGATTTGATGGATATGATTTTCAGTCTCTACTTGTATGATATCTAGTTATAGTGAGTAATATTTTCATTGATGTAGGATATCGCTATATCTGTATACCAGAACTTCACATAAGCTTGGAGACTGAAGCCATTGCTCTATACTTATGCCTGATTCTGGAACAGATTTCGGAGAAATAAAATCAGGAGCTTATTAACTTTTTCACATCACTCAATTCTGACCATTTTCTGCTCCACTGTGGACTTCTGTAGGCAGTGAAAAGACAGTATTATGAAGTTTCTTTTTGATGCTAAAGGAAAAAAAGTCTAATCATCTGCATAAGCAGTCTTGCAAGCTCTTAAAATATCCAACACATTTCAATTAGATGAATATATGCAAACCACTCTCTATAGAATATGTTCAGACCATCAAACTTTAGATGCCTAATTAAGGTGCTCTCAAYTGCACTCAAGTGAGATATGTAAAATAGCCCAATACAGCATGAGAACTACTCCTGGCTCATCCCAGTACTCTTTAACCCACACAATGTGATGAGGTACCAAGAAACCTCAACAATTCAAAGAAACAGCGGGTTAAAAAAGTAGTATTTTTCAGTGTGACAGTAGCAGTCAAAAAATGGTATTCCCATCTCACTAAATGCATGATGTCAGCTTGAGGCAAGGACTTCCCTTCACTTACATTGAGCACTAAAGACCCAGCCGTCAGCACCATTCTGTTCTTTGCTCGTGCCCTGTCTCTGCTGTGGGCTGCTCCAGCAAACTCTTCCTGGACATACAGGCTATAAATGGGGCTCACCCGAACCACTCTGGATGTGAGTCAACAAGTATCACTCAGATTTCAGGCCAGGAATTGGTGCTTGGCCTCCTTTTATTTATGATACAGATACAGGCCAAAAGTCTCCCTGATTAATATTTAATAATAATATTATCTTCTACTTATGGTAGGTCTATGTTGCTGATTCAGCACACTTACAGCTGCATAAAACCGGGGAAGACAGAAATGACAAATTATGCCCTGTATGCTTTACAAGTGGGGCACCCAGAAAAGCAAAAAACTCAGCCTCAGTTACAAGATTTTAAATCCAGAGATGTCACTTAAGGACACGGTGGAAAAATTTACCCTGGTTTTCCATTAGTTTATATACTTGAGCCAAATCCATTGTTATTCTACAGCAGTTTATTAGATTCACAGTTCTTACTTTTCACTTCAGCTGCTGTTTTTAGACTGTAATTATTCTCATGTCTCAAGAGTAAAATATTTTATTTTATTTTATTTATATTCTAGAGTAAATTGGTGCTTAAGTTCACTTTTCCACATTTTGGCAAGAAATTAATTTTTTTTTTTCTCAGCTGGTGCTTAGCCTCTAACAGAACTGCTTCTTCATCAATACACAGAATATTTAGGAAAAGTGAAAGCTGTACATATAAAACTTTGACATACAAGTGGCACAATTAACCAAGCCTACATAACTAATGTGTTATCTAGACTGATTATTATATAGACAGCTATGGCAATTCAGGAGTATAAACATTATTACAAATTTTGAATTGCTAAGCCTCATTTAATTCAAATTATAGTATTATTGGTAAACATGAAAAAAAAATCCTACAATCTGTGACTGAGTGATGGTCACATCTTCTGTGAAAACTCCATCAGCAAACTAATCCCCATGATTTAAGAGTCACTGTGACAACAGTAATCCCATCAAAATAATTTTTAACTACTTTTGGCACAAATCCCAAAGTGTCGTTGATATCAAATTGCTGGTTTTACTGTAACTTGCCTCAAAGACAAATCATAATTATTTTTACCAGCATACTGAAAAGCCCTAGAATCCTCCTGTTAAACTAGAAGTCTTCATGGTTTGCTCTTTTTAACAGGAAAGAATTAGCCACACAGACTCTTCAAAGCTGAAGTTGTGGATACAATTTCAGGGCATGATGCTGCAACCTCAGAATAAGGTGAAAAACCGGAAAAAAGCAGCATAAAAAAAGCATCATTAAAGTGGTCTCTGTTCAGTCTCCCAGATTACAACTTATGTGAAACAGAAGCATAATTTAATTGAGTAATAAATTAAATAGCAAAAAAAGCAATTAATTATTTGACTTTCAAATATTCCACATATACCTTATAAAAGTCACATTTTTATTGTAGTAATATAATTCTGTTGTTGCAACCAATAAACATTAGCTGTACTTGAAGTACACAAAGTTGGACATGTAGAACATTGTCTTGTTAAAATATTTAACTCTTATTAGGGTCATATTATCCCACTCAATAATTTATATTCACAACAAGCGTGACTACAATAAATCACCACAATTTCACATTAACAAAATACAGCATGTCTTGAAGAGAACCAGTTTGTTATCATGATCTCTATGCAAATGTGAAACTGGGTAAGGGTGTGTTTAGTGCTTACATCTTGCAAATGAGATTCTTTCTTCTTTGCTGATAAATTTAAGTGCTTCTCTAGGATGGAATAATATTTCTCACTTTCCTTGTCAAACTTCTTCTTCCCATCCTGAAAAACAAAACATTGCCAAGTAAAGTATTTGACTAAATATCACAGCTAACTTAATTTAAAAGAATAGCTGCCAAAATATGCCTGGTTATAAAGCCATTTTTGTTGGTTCTGATGTTTTTAGGGTTTAATTCTGAAGTGGGCCTGAAGATACCAGGAGGACTGATTCAATTATTAAATGCAATATTAAGCAGGATTTTCCCCATAAATAATAAACCTATACAACAGACTCACATAGTTTCCCATAATAAATATACATGAGGTTTTTTGTAGGTGGTATCTTGCTAATCAGACATTTAATGCAAAATAATCTTCCTTAAGTTTTATAAATGTACCTACCTGTCACATTGTCTTTGCTGAATAAAAACATTGTGGAAGAGGTAGGTAAGTATAACAAATTTGATGATGATATAGGCCTATTCTTTGTATTTAAGACTAATATATGCTTATTTTCCACCCACACTCTTAAAATATGAGGATGATGGAAAAGCACGTACATGGTTGCAAAAGGAAATTGGTCCAAAAGTCTGCTTCCAATAATGTTTTGATGTGTCTGAATATTTAAGCTTGTCTCATTTAAAAGAGTTATCCTGCCTTTTTCCTTTCCCACTCCTCTTAAGTTTTTCCATCATGTGCAGACAATCCTCACATTTCTACTGTAAGACTACTTTAATACATGATAATACAAAAGCAAGCTACTGCTATGAGTCAATTAAGAAACATCTTATTTTCTGTAATCTAATTTACAATTTATACTTCAAAATTTTTTAAATAAGATATTCTGAAATTTAAATCTGAAATTTAAGAAAAAGACAGCTTTCTCAAAAGCTTTTCCATCTTTCAAGAAGTGCCAAATTTCAGGAAATAGGAGAAAGGATTAAAGTAAATATCCCATCAGAGTATTACTAATGATAAAAATATAATTTTAATTATAAAATTATATATCCTCTAATTAAGAGCAACCCTCTGCCATTGACTTTTACAATCTTAGGTAAGTCCTAGTGATTCTTTCTAATGACTAAAAAGTTGAATATTTTGAGAAAACAAAGAAAGCTCAAGATGACCAGTCCTACTTATACACGTGCAAAAGCTATTAATGGTGGAAAAACTAATTACTGGACATAATGCAGTAACATCAGGTCATCTTCAGAACTGTAGTGATTCTTTTCCTGACCCCTTTCTCCCTAGAAATTGTTATATACAAAACAAATAACTAGCCTGCGTTGTAGCACCACCCTGCTTTTCTTTGTCATATCACGGTAAAGTCAGGTCAGTCAGAGAAATAAGAAATAGAAGGAAGAATTTAATGCCATGAATGAAAACTTATCAACTAGCTGTAACAGCAAACCACTTACTGATTAGTTCCAGTGACTAAAGTTCACAATGGTAATTATACTAGATTATAAAACACATTGCATACTTTCTATCCTGCAAAAAGTTCAAATATTTTAGTATGAAAAATATGCACAATTTAATGTTCTCTTTACCTCACAATAGAAGTATCTTCAAAGGCCATCATAGGGAAAAGAAGGCACTTGACCCAACAAAATATTAATTAACAATACAGAAAAATTCCCAATGGCATTCTTTATTTTATTGCAGGTATGCAGATATGAGGAAAAAAAGGCAAAAAGAAAAAGGAAAAAAGAAAAAAGAAAAGCTTGTATTTTGCTTAGCAAGGGAAAAGGCGGCATACAAATTATCTTCCAAAATCTTTCCCAAACACATTCTTAAAAGAAAGAGAGAAGGCAGAAGGCAGGACTCGCCAAATGACCGATTAGCCAAGAAATCAACTTCTGTGGGACTGAAATCACAGGTTGGTTCCACAGCCCCAGTCTTCCTGGGGAATACTCAAGTGCCAGGTCTTTATGATTAAGCAAGAGCAACTTGAGTATCTCAACATCTCCTCCAGTCACAAACAGAAATCAAGTTCAGCTGATCATACACCACAGATACGTATCTTTTGAATAAAAGGTGCAGTTAGTTGCATACTGTGTTATCTTCTGAGACAATGATGTTAAGGTGCTGGACTAAAAAATGAACTGGATTATTTTAAAATCCAGGTGACACAGGTGGCAAAGTCACTATCTTGAGGAAATCCCCAAGTCAGGGGCAAACTCAATTGATGCAATGAAAAATGCAAAGAGAATTACTTTTTTTTTTTTTTTTTCTTTTTTCCCATGTCACTGAAGGTTGCGACAGGAGTCTGCCTAATCACAATATTGAAGCCTTTGGTCACAAGCTGCTGGAGTTCAGTGGTGGATACCCTGTCCAGGAGACCATCTACTTCAGAAGGTAACTTGCTTTTGTTGTTGTCTTTGACAATGTCCTTGACAAAGACATTGTCTTTGACAATGAGGCCTGGGTGCAGATGACATCTGCTGCACACCTGGGCTTGACGTCGTGCTTGCCTTTGCTGCCTCAGAGGCCGGACCCAAGGAATGAGGCATGGAGCCACGGGCTAACCTCCTGCAGGATTACTTATGTCAGACTGGCAATCACTCAGCCCCGCTGGGTCAGCACCAATTCCTTCCCTAATAGATTTAGGATACGAGAAGTAGGTATTCCTCTTGCCCTGTGAACTCAGAATCAAGCTGATATACAGGTAATGGATGATCCTAAGTCTGGTCAGGCACTTGAGCTCACATTAACATTAACATAACCTTTACTAACAAGAGCTGGAAAAGAGTCTGAAGTCTAAGCTGCTTGGTGAGAGTCAAAGAGAAAGGTGTGAAAACAGGACTTGGCCATCTGAAATAGCTCCTGTTCTATCATACGGCATGTCAAATGCATGTCAATGCCAAGAGGGATCCATTCACACATTTAATGTGGTTCTCAGTGCACCAAATCCAGCTGCTTATACTTTGTGCTAACATCTACAACAAAACCCGTGAATTACATATCACATTATCTATTCTCTTTATATGTAAAAAGGAAAACACAAAAAGTAAATGATCACATCTAAACAGATACAACTCCCCCAAGAACAAGAGAAAAAAAAATATTCAAACAAACTAATTGTGGTTGCGAGGCATCTTGTATCCCACATGAAGCTTCACAAAGATCTCCGTGGAACCATCCAGGTGGACACGCAGAATTTGAAGGCTTTCTTAGTCTTCTGCTAGCACTGCTGTCCCCCTCCCAGACTGTACCTCTCTGCTGTAACAGTGATCTGCTCAATCACTACCTTCACAGTTTTTATACCATTTAAATTAAAGGGAAAACTAACAATTTGGGGCTTCCTTGATACCAAGGATACCACTTTGATATCTAGTCTGAGCACAGTGTTTCCAGGGACAGCACATCCTATTAACTTCTTCCTTTTTTTTCCCAGATTTTAACACAACAAAATTTCTCCCTTCAAAGCTGGAAGTGGACAAAGTAAGGAGAATAAACAGAAGTAGACTGAGAATAAGGATCACTTGGCAGTTTTGACTGCATTAGTGTCTTTATTTGGTGATACTTCTGGGAATAAGGATGCAGTGCCAGCAGGACAGTGTTTCTGGCACTGTACTGATCACTCAGATGTGTGTCTGGGAAAAGTCTAAACAATACTGGCCTCAACAGGTGAGTGAGTTCTCTTTGCTTGAAATGTCCTCTGCTATGCCAGTAAAAACCACATATTTGAATGTACTGAAGCCTCTGAAAACTGTTTACTTCATAAAAATTAACAGAAAAAAGATACACTCAGAAGTAGGTGATTCATTTTCTGGAAGAGTAGAAACACTTCAGTTTACGCCAAGATAAGTCTCACCTCGCACACTCAGCTGGTGACTCACAGCAAACAGGCGCATCCTAAGCGGAGTAACAGACTTATCTCATTCCAGCTTTAGTCTTTTCTTCTGCAACCCTCAAAACACTCTCTTATACACAGCTGCTGCCCAAATTAATCATCTGAATGCTGGTCCCGGCAATCTGTGCCTGTGAGACCGAGAATCCAGCTTTTCCACAAGGCAGGAGGTTTACAAAGAAAGTTTCCATGCAAAACTATCTCCTCAAAGCTTAGGAGACAGAGGATTGCTTCTGCCCCTAGATTCCACACTGGATCAAACCCCAAGGAGAAGAGAGATGTGGCTGGATAAGAAAGCTCGTGCTGTACTGTTACCAGAACAGACAGCACCAGCCATGACACAAAGCATAAGGTATGTGGCCATCAGGAAGATGTTATTCCTGACCTCTGTGCTATGTCTCTTAATTCCTTCAGCCTCCAGCTACCTTTCTTCCTTGCACATCCTTCCTGCAAGTAATCCCCATCCTTCCTCTTTGCCCTGGAAACTTATCAATCATTTCTGTCAAAATATCAGCTAGAACATATAAAAAACCACGTGAGATAATTAAGAGGGTGCAATAGAAAAAGACAAATTACAAAATACTAATCCTTGATGTATTTTACACTGATGTGTAAGTCATCAAYACCTTTTGTATACTTCAAGTTCTGCAGACTCTAAGCACTGTCTCTCTACAGTTGTTTAACTGTTCTCAGGTGCGTCAGGTCACTAAGCCTTAAATCAGTTCAAAAATATTTACAGTTTTAAATGGCTCAAATTTCTAACAACCCCATTAGGAAAGCCCTTAACCAAACGCTCAGCTTCTAGCATGTAATGGAGTCTTACTAATTTCCAGTACCCTCTTGACAGAGTCAAGTCATGTAATACTAGAACCAGGTTTAATTCCTGGTTTTGTTCTCTCTGCTTAGTTTTCCTCTATAGTTTTATTTCATAACTGATTATACGATCTCCAAAAAGAGAAAATTATCTTTTCAGAAATAAATTTTGCTCAAGATACCACTAATTATAGACGTGCCAGTTAGAAGTTTAACTCAAAAGAYGTTCTCCTATCTCTCTTGTTTTACAGAAATCTATGGCTGTGAAAAGATCAGACATCAATTATTAAAAAGGTGAATCAATTGAGTCAGATAATTTTTTTCCTGTTCAGAAAGATTTTGATTCCATGCTGTAACTAGTCATATGCATGCAATGAATCACTGGCATGATTCCTACAAATTTTAACCACAAGTTATATTTTTCGATGTAAAGCAGAAAGAGTCATTATATTTTGAAGCTGACTCTTCTTTTCTAGTGGGAACATCAAGAAATCAGATTTTTTTTTTTAATCGTCTAAGTTTGCCACTACTTTGGTTCCAGTATTTTATGTCAAAATTGTTATATGTATCTTCAGAATTATTATATAAATTATTCCTCTTTATTTTTCCTAAAGAGCCTTTGCCATCCTTCCCATTTCTTTCCATTTTTTCTAGTTGCAATGACTTTTGGTGCTATACTTGTCTATTAGCATATCTTAGCTAAATCTTACATCTGTCCCTAAATAAAATATTTTAACTCTTTGTTTGTCCCAGAATTCATATTTAAACTTTAACATGCTAAACTTTAAAACAAAAAAACTGTGTGCATTTAATTCACATTCATTTTCAATAACAATATCCTTGCACAACCATAAAATAAACATGTTTTGTAAGAGGTGATTTTAAAAGGATCAAGAAAGGAAATGAAAATAGAAAACATTGCAAAGAAACTATTTGGAGAAGAAATTTCAATGAGAATCCCTCACTTAATTAGGAAACAAGTGAACGTTGTGAAACATGGCTATGATGATTTCTTTTTTTCCCCCACCCAAAATTAGTACATATTTTTCTCACCAACTCAAGCTGAGATGCAGAAACTGTAGAAACTGGCACAGAAATGCAATAGTAAGACTCGAATATAGACCAAGTCACACACCTTTGCCAATGGAAGAAACTGAAGGCAATGGTGAACTCTGCTGAGATCAATAAAGCCACATCCCCTTTCTTTCTCTCTGACAACAACTGCAAAAATGTCGATATAATAACACACTGGAGATGGTTCATTGCTGAAATTTTAGACTTCAAATATATTTTTCAAAGCCACCTTTTTCATTACCTTCCAAACAAAAATTCAAAATGTATTTCTACGAAGTTACTGGAATTTTGTTTGGAGTTGTAAATTTGGGGGATCATCTCTTACTAAGTAGTAGGACAAAGAAAAGTAGAACTGTAGACTAGAAAATCAACTAAACTTAGTCTTGGAAAGACTGATTTGAGATTGGATCCTATGGATTTCCTGGAAAATGTGAGATCTCAGAGTCTCACAACTTCTCTTCTGAGGAGAAAAGAAATAAATTCACCTTCCATTTTATTTTGCCTGAGGTTTTGCTTAGAATTCTCATGGAGGCAGTTGGTGGGGGTTGGGGAGGTGGTGGGTTTTGTTTGGTTTTAACAAAATTGAAATTATCATACGCATTTGAGACCACAGACTGCATTTTGATAGATGTCTGGATGGGGCGGATTTCTTTTTGGTAGAGATTTTGATTTGTTATGTGAATGCTCACAGTTCAAGATAAGGCCAAAAGACATTTTCCAAAAGGAAAAGTGAAAAGGGGATAAAAAACTCCTTCCCTTCTCCTCCTCCTCCTCCCAATCAGAATTTAACATATCGTGAGGCTATACGGTTTCTCCAAATCTGTGAGAAAGCTAGGAGGTTAAAGGGCATCGTTTATGTATTGTTAGCAAATAATATGAAGTGGAAYGAAGTTATATCATAGTTTATAAAGAAATGACTGCTGCTCAATATAAAATAGGGTTAATATAGTAATAAATGATAACTTATGTTACTCATAACTGCTAGTGAAAACATTTCCAAATTGAAGCTGAATGCATCATGTAGAAAATTAAATGTCCTAACAACTATAAATCTTTAAATCATTTTTTTACTAAAAAAGGACAACCATATGCAAACCATGAATATCCAGAAAAGAATATGGTGTAAGACACAAATAATTATAATAAAAAGAACATATTGCAACTACGAAGTATAACAAGGCAATAAACCGGGAATACAGGAGTGTTTAACAGCATTAAAGCTATGAAGACAGATATTAAAAACTGGCAGTTTAAAAAATAACCTCAATTAAAATCAGAGAAGTTATGCATAAAACTAAAAACATACTTTAAACAACCCAAAACTAATATAAGTTTAGGATGGAGTTCACATCTGTGTAAAATACTGAATAACCCTGCAAGAGATAATTTACTTGCAGGTTCATAAACTTCTGCAGAAAATTTTCTTTCCCCTCTGTAATGCCTTGACAGATTCAAATACCAGGTACTTTCAAAAGTGTCTCCCGGAAGAGGAGAATCCTACAGCCATTTCCTAATACTTCCTTATTTAATTCCATCAGATGTGTGCAGACAGAAGGTACTTATCAGTGAAGACTTAAAAAAAAGCAGAAAAGTTTCACTATTTCTATGAGATCGAAAATTCTGTTCAAATTAAGAAGCAGTTACTATTAAAAGAACAGTTGTGTTTGTAGGATGTCATTTGTTTCTCTTCAAAAAGTTCTCTCTTGAAATGGAAAAAAAATATTAAAAGTTCCCAGCACTGCTGTGAAAAGACATGCAAACCTGCCAATACTGGCAGGTCGCAAAGCAGGACACATTAGAATCCCTGTTATTCAGCTGCAGAGTTGTCTCAAGTTTATTTGGCATTTGCTGATTCCAGGAGTAGCTGCTAGATGTCTGGGAATCTGTCAAATCCCAGCCCAAACAGCAGGACTGGTAAGTCTACACACGTAATCTAGTTTTATTGTTTTTACTGTCTACTAAATATGAAGTATTTTTGCTGGAATATCTTACTTAGGATATTAGCATGTTACTGCTTAAATAATATGAAGAAGTTCCCTAGAACAGCAGAAACTGACTTTTTAAACTCTTCTCTGAAGCAGGTTTGGGACAGTTTTCTGAAGTTGAAAATGTTTTATTGTCTCCTGTTCCTGTACAAAAGCTTGTGACCTTAAATGATTTAAAAAAGAAAGTTACCCATGCTCTTTAGGAATTCAGAAAGAACCTTGAATTCACTCCGTATACATCATCAAAAGTCATATGGAATAAACCATTCATGTCATAAGCAATGCAGATATTTGTTAGAAACCAATATACCTATATATGCTGAGTAGAAAGTAATTGACAACAAAAGGTACAACCCAATCCTAAGTCATCACTCACATGATAAAAGGAAAGAAGCCAACACAGAGTTGGGGCATGCTACTCTTCAAAAATAACAGGCAATCAGCAATAACATATGTTGTGATTTAGAATATTCAAAATGCTGAAGTCACTGAGCTGGCAACATTATCCATGGAAACCTGTTAACGTTAACGCTTACAAAAATCAGACTGGAGAGGAGACATTCTCTACATGAGTAGAAAGCAGTAGTAATTTTTTTCTCATTATCCAGTTCCAGTACGAGCTTACAGAGCTTCCTAAAGTTCATTTAAAAAAAAACAAAAAAAACAAACAAACAAAAAAAAAAAAAACAAAACAAAACCAAAAACAACCCACAATGCCTTTTATTGTTTCTGCTTCATTTCCATATGCACCAAATTCAGTTCAGTTCAGATGACAAAGCGGGGCAAACAGAAAGAAAAGAATGTTTACAGGAAAAGACAAACATAACACCATTGCATAGGTCTGGTGGGTTGTAGCTGACTCGATGCAAACAGTGCCACACGTGGACTGTGCGGACAGAAGAAAAGTACCATTTACAATGGATAATACTGAAGTGAACTGGTCTTAATCACGGGGAACAGGCAGCTCCAATTTTTGCCTAATCTTCCACATCAGCACCTGGACTAAGCAGGGACAAATCTCTCAGCTTCACCCATGTTTAGACAGCTAGAAGTTGGCCTTTCAAATTCAGTAGTCATACCAACCTGTTATCCAATGCTGCATCAACAATGAAGAAAGGTTTGTTTTTCTTGATTCTCTAGTTCTCATACTAAGGACAAAGAAGATAGACTTGGCTCTATAGTTACTAACATAAGTGCACAGAAATGCTAAAGATACGGTATCCAGCTATGCAGAGTATAAGCACAGCGCAGGGCTGCTACAGGCACCACAGCTTTTGTTGCATGATCTTTGCATTTGACAGTAAGGCTCGCTTTCATTGCAACAGAGTGGTGAACTTCTTCTCAACCACAAAAAGGATATCCTATTTTTAAAACTGTATTACACTAGTCAACAACTTCCCTTGGTCTCCACCACTGCCCCTTTCCTGCCATTGCTGCTTCTCTTTGTCCGTTCCTCTGTCTCCCTAAGTGGACATCACTCCATTCCCTGAGCAGCTGCCTTGTTGGCATCCCACAGCTGATGTTGCTGCTCTCCTCGCCCCCATTCTCCCATCAGCACTGGCTTTCTTTCCTTCCCCTGAACTGCCGTTTCAGGTTCTCCATGCCTCCTTTCCTATGCTAGATTCCCTCACAAATGAAGTGTATTTCAGTAATGTCCTGGTACGCCAGTAAACTAAAATATGTGTGAAGAAGCCATTTCATCTGCACACAGTTAGTAACTACCTTCTTTCCTTTGTGCACTTAAAGCAAAGAAAATGCAAAAAAAGCTACAAAGAATATAATGTCATTCAAATAAAGCAATTCCGACAGACTAGCTTATAATGTCATATACTCACTGCTTTATTTTAAAAGCAGAAGACAAAAATATCTTTCCTGAGTACTAATTTCTTTTTAAAAAACACTCTTTGGGAATCTCTTTCCCATCTATGCCAACCAATCAGCCACTATCCCTGATTTCAGCATGCCAGCAGCACGTTCAGCACAGCTCATGGTCCCACACCACCTTCCACGTCATTGCAACCGGACCGCAAAGCTGATCTGAGGAAGAACTCGAGGCGTGTTATGAGAAAGTTTTTAGATTAATACACACAACTGGAAGCTGTGCTGTTTACAGACAGAAAAAAAGGAAACAGTCTGGGGTTAATGTCAGAAGTGATTTTGTTTTGTTTTGAAAGCATCTATTTTCAGAGTCCCTCTTACAACACTGATAAAGGAACACAAACTATCACTTTGGGGTGAAGAGTCATACCTCCCCAGTGGCGTTGTTAAGCTCAACCAGTGCTCTCAGTTTACATCTTAGGGAGGGATGCTCTTCTCATCAAAACAACCATCAAAACACCCCTTCTTGGCAAGCAAATGGTTCTGTGGTGGCTATTGTAGCCTGAAAGATCCTGAAATAATGAAACTGGTTCATTTGGTGGAAAGATGGAGTTTTTGGTGCTCCCGTATCTACACCAAGACACATTAAAGTTTCAAGTAATGTTGTCCATCTTTTGTTACAGTACAGAAGTGATACTTTCCAGCTATTATCACCCACTACACTTCGGAATAGAGCTATTTTATGCTCACTTTGCCAAAAGCAAAATTGCTACAACGGTAAGAGAGCGCAAGTTTGTATATTCCCAGGCCCCTGCAGAACCTGCTGTATAGACAGAACAAGATACAGGATGAAGGGAAACCCATGGCGATACAGCCAAGTGTCCCAGTCAAATGATTTTCTATTTAGAATGGAAAATGCAACTCTGCCATAGGTGTGGAATAAAGACCCAGAGACTCAACATCATCTGAGTAATGCCCAAACATAATAGATCTATTTTTATGCTGTTATCTTAAATACACCACTGAAGAAAGGGAAGCAATGGAGAAAGAGATCCTCATTTTCCCCAAGACTGCTGAAGAAAACCCCAACAGGTAACAGAATAAGATTAACAGATTAATTTATACCCATGTAAACAGCCTCATGATTTAAGTGTTGTTTGGTACAGCTGTGGCACTACGCAACATCCATGAGCACAACTCTGAAGTAATCCCTGTAGGGTAAGAGAATGCAGCTGCCTTTCTGAAAACACGATGCATTTGGTTTGATAAAGGATGCCAAAATTCAGGGTGGAGTCTTATTTTGACCATGGGGGAGCAAGGGAGTCAGTGCCTTTGACTAGCTGAACGGAGACCGAGACCTTGTGCAGGGAGCAGAATACTAAACTCTACTGATGAGCAGAGCTACTGTATCCTACTGAGATTGAGAAAAGCTTTTTTTTTTTTTTTTTTTTTAGATTGAGAATATTTGCAAAATCCTCTGTGCCTCAAAGCCTCCTGAATCCTTCCTGTGACACAGATTACAGTGGGCTGATTTAAATTAGCGAGAAGAAAGCCTCAATTTAATTAGAAAATGTGCATGTTTTCTTGCATTTTTATGTTCTTTTGTTGTTTTCCAGTAGAAGGGCTGATACTTCCTACCTAAGGTTTAATTTTTTTGTTTTACTAATCGTAGATTATTAAAAAATAAATGTTTCTTTTTGCCAACAAAAAYAGACCGCATACTCACTTAAGCAATTCCCCCAGTTAACACATTTATTCTAAGCCTTAATTCTTAAATGTTATGGCAGAACACAGTAAATTACATTTCCTATTTACTATAGAGGACTAATTTATTTACCCTTAATTTATATCTGTTTTCTTTTGGATGCAAAAGCACATAATATTAACTGGTTTACTAACAAACACCTGCAGTTAATGGATTGAACTGACAGTTTTTAATCACTGTGTCCATAATCTTTTAGTTATGARATTCGAGTTTTTGCTCTTGTTTTTTAAAGGAATACACTAGAAGTGAAACAAGCTTTTAGGATTGTTCTCTTTTYTTTCTGTTAACTTCCTAAAAGTTTCTCAACTTTGAACGAAACAGTTACTGAACTGAAGTAAACTGCAATGACAAAATAATTTTGCTGCATTTGCAGAATGACAAGAGCTGTCCCAAGTCAATTAGTTGCTTCAAAAAACCTCTGGGTCCAGGTGCTCAGCCAGAGATACCTCCCAGCTTAATGGTTTGGCTTTCCACAGAAGAAAATAAGACTGCCTGAAAAGATGAAGTGTGTGCACACTCGGCTCTTCACCACTATTTTTGAAACTTCACAAATATTTCACATACAGAAGCGTAAAAGAAGCAGTGGCTAGTTCATACCTTAGCACTACAATTATTTTCTACTTTTTTTACAAATAATTTTAATAGAGATTACCAAATTGATGCAGGTCTTTCACAGCTTCCTATTTCCATAGATTTATTTGAATAGCTATATTTTAAAGTGAAAATACATTTGATCTATTTTTAAAATAATTTTTATACTATACATTTTCATTAAATGCAGATTACGAAGGGAAAAGTAGACAGCTGCAGCTGATAAAGCAACAATCCAGCTACTCCAAATTTTAGGATCTGGGTCAATTCACAGAAGACTCTATACACAGACACTGAAATCCAGAGGGAAATAGCAAAAATCAAGATGAAATAACAAACATTTTTAAAAATATTTAATCTGAAGAAGTTTTCAAATTTTCAACTTTTCTTTCAACTGTCACAAACAAAATTTACCATTATAAAACCAGGTTTTTTTTTAAGCTTAGCCTCCTAGTTTCTCAGTTCTTGCATCTGTCAATAGTAGTTTAACTACAATATCAGATTAGACAGCATATTCTGGATTATTTCTCAGACAAAAAATGACCTAGGACCAACACCTTGGAATTAAATGTATTTATAAATGCAATTTACAACTCTTTCACAGTTCACAAACTTAATCCAAAACTCAAGGATTTATATAAGTAAAAGCAAACGTAAAGAAAATTTGTACTTCTCTACCTATCTGAGAGAGATCCCTAAAAACTATAATATCTAAAGAGATTGCCACTTGAGCTTTTTATCGGTACAGCAGATTTTTTGGTTTGCAGCTGTGTCATGACCATTGAGTAGCCTCAGTTCCTCCTGCTCAGTCATTTCATCTTACACTTTCTTCCCAATCCTCCAGTCCTCCTCCTCTATCTTGGCAATACCCCCAACCTACGGCAACCCCAAGCTGTGTCAGCAACACCAGATTTTTTTTTTTACCTGGTCATTACTGAAAATAAAACAACAGACCGATCTCAAATTGCCCCTTGAGATCTTCTAATTAGTAACTTCTCTCTAACCAGACAATCTTTCCCATAAACAAAGCTCATTGCCCTTTCCCCATTAGCCAGTTCCTCAGAGAGATTGGGTTTCTTATACTAACCCCCATCTAAACTAAATCATAATGTCTCATGTAAAGTGCTTTAGAGGCCTTGCTGAAATAGAAATAGGTTTGATCCACTGCATTTCCTTGCCTACAGAATAAGTTATCTTATCAAAAAAGATATCGGGTAACTCTGGTAGTAAGCATTTTTGGGAAACTGTGTTGCATTTTAACTCAAAACATTTGGCCATCAATTATCCTGGCCTGGCCTCTATTTCTGCTTCCTTCCCCTGGCCCCCTCCCCTCTATGGTTCAAACTGACATTAAAAGATCCCAAAACTAGTGGACTCAAGAACCAAACCTTGAGTAACAGATGCTGCTTATAATGAAACACCTTTCACCATACCTTCTAGAGCAAGGTCATTAATTTTTCTCAGTTAAAGGACAACAAATGCTATAATCTGATTAGATACCAAGGAAACCAGTTCACAAAATGGGCATTCTGGCATTTCTAACTGATCTTAGATACCTATCTAAAACTCTGCTTTGACAGCTTTCTGACAGACTTTAAGAAATGGGGGGGGTTTGTTTGCTTTATGCTCCTCAACTTCCAGACAATCCAAATAAAACACAGCGAGAACGTGCCAGCTCCTGCATGCCTACGTCATGTGAGTAYAGATGTGAACATAGATGCAGGAAAATTAATCCTAGCAGTGAACATGGATTTGTTTCCCAAGTAGAAAGGAATTCACAGCTTTGAATGAATGAATGAAAGTAGATAATAATAATAAAAAATAATCCTCCTGGCCAAAATAAATAATTTCATGAAACAAACAGATGGAATTGTAAGGAGGAAACAAAACTCTCCTTTTAAGTCTTAAAAACAAAATTGCTTCTGTTGTCTTTGATCTGATTTAAGTTGTACTAAAGGTCAACGAACATTGGAACAAATATTGCTAAATACTGTACTCAATAGATAAAAAGAAACATGAAAGCTTCGCCTTATTGTACATAACACATCGCACAATGATCTCACCAAAGTTACCAGCTGCGGACTTGCAAACCACATTTACCAAATAAGGCAAAATGCTTCATGCCTGAAATCCTTTCCCAGTTACCTCACCCGGCTTTTGCTCGCGTTTCTACAATAATTGCAGAGGTCATTTTTTTTAAACTCAGATGGAGTAAATCAACAGGCTATCCAATGCAAAGCTGGGTTTGTGTAGTCTCTGGAGAGAACTCAGCTTTATTTAAACTGAGTGTGTACAGAAAAGGAAGAACTGAAATATGTGCAATAAAAACAGAAGGGCGAGTAGTATAAATCGAGAAGAGCAAGTGATGTAGAATTGTGTATTGCTGGTTTGATTACAAACACTAATGTTTTACGGGGAATGCTTCTCAAATTTGTTGGGTACCTTCAGGTTTTTGAAGTGCATGTGAAGAATTGGTCTTCAATGTTATTCTTGTGAAGTTCCAAAAACACTTGATCTTTGCACTCTGGGTTTATGCTGTCCTTGTATTTGAAATACAGCTTTGTAACATCAACAGGATATATTTTATCCTCCTTATTCTCTTTGATTTCTGTGATCATATTTTTTGCCTAAACTTGATATAGTTTTGAAGAAAGAATAAAATATTCTCATTCTCTATATTAAACACAACAATAGGATAGTCCTACATTGTTCATCACAGTAGTAAAAATCCTGCTAAGTTAATTATTATTAAAATAAAATGGTCATTGTGAAAATGTGAAAATGTCATAGTGAAAATTGTCATTAATTTATAACATTTCCTCTTTTTTTTTTCTGCATGTGTGTGGCAGGGTGGTGGTGGGGATTACTTGTTTTTATCTCCAGCTGAATTTTATCTGGTGTTTTAGAAAAGAAAGAAAAAAGCCCAGTAAGCACTTTTAAGCGCTCACTCTCATAATCTTCCCCTCACCAAAATCTGACAGTAGTACCTAATATAATTTCCTATTATGTATATTGGTAACACAACTACCTAATAATTTTTTTTCCTCCAAAAATTTGGAAACATGACTTAACAGGGTACTAAAACTAATAATTTCAAAGTCCAGTTAGAAAAAAGAGTCCAACACTCACCACTGCTTATAAAATACACTCTCACAGCATAAGGCTGATCACAAAGGCCAGATGCTTGCATCTCTAGCTACCGCTGAAATTGCCAATGCAAAAGGCATATACAATTAACCTCGTGCTTCTATACCTAATCTCTTAAAATGTTGGTCCATAAGATGTTATGATGCAAATTAATTGTAAATTCACAGCTCTAGAAATATGTAATATGACATAACTATCAGCTATCCTGTGGAGTCTGCACCATCTCAGCCTCTCTTCAGAGAAGAACACATACACAGAAATATTTTGGGGTTTTTTGGGGGGGAGAGGGATGACAGGAGCAAGTTTGGGTTGATATGAATACAATTCTACACACTGTTGTAAGTTAATACCAGGGGAAAAAACAGTTCAAACCTGATACTTCAGAGCAAAAAGTAACAGTTGATACATGGTCCATGCAGCTGACGTCTTTAGAGAAGACCTCAAATAAAAAGCAACATTCTCAGTGTCCTGTGAAACTTGCTGCTGAAATCCAAGCAACATGAAAGTGTCTACGTTTTTTGTTTGGCTATCAGTTCAGATCTCCCCAGGGGAGTTCAAAGAGCCAAATCTCTGTGCAAACCTTCATTAACTGCAGATAAATAACTAGCAAGTTCAACTCATCCCATATTTATAAGAGTTCATAAATGCTCAAGGGTTGAGCCCAGTGAACAGAAGTGGAAGCAAGCGATCTGATCATGTTCTCTACTTCACTAACAATGGTTTCAGAAAGCCCAAATTTCTACTCTATTTCCTACTGGTCTCATTATTCCTAGATCACAGGTTGCTATTTTGTAATTACTAGAAAAACAGTATTAAATGTAATTAATCTCTCACTTCTTTGTGTTGATTCCATTTAGWTAAAGGCTAACTGTAATTGCTTCCGCTGATAAAAATCAATTCAGAGGTGAATGTTTGTATCGCAATCTGGGTTATGCAGCYGGTCCGAATCTCTCATTTTTGAGCTTGACAGTTGAACTCCATGAGCAGTGCAAGAAAAGACGAGTTTATTTGACATTTTATAAAACAATGAGCTGGGAGAGCTCTCTATATGGTATCAACRTTTCAAGCCAGTATACTGGACTGCCCCAAACACATATAGCACTGCATAATAAAGTGCATTAGACACTGGAATAAGAGTCAGCTGAGCCAGGCTCTCTCCTGGACTCATTCAGTACACTGTTGTGTGACCACAGACAAGTCAAAAAGATCACTGTTTCTACAAATTATATAAGATGGGSAAATGCCCATATTTTATCTGGAAGGGATATGGAAAAGAAACCAGCTGTTTTGATATACCGAACAGAAAGGACTCAACCTTTCCTGTAGTGCCCTGCCTTTAATGTTAAATACTTGCTGATTCAAAAAACAAAGCAGTCACCTTCAATTAGATCACTAAATATGTGTTGACATCTACTGAGTAATATATTCAAACATGAGACATGAGCGTCTTATACAATTCTGCAGAGAGCCCTGTGAATCACCTGTGGATCGTCTCTCTGATGTACCAGGACAGTCAACAGTACGGCAGGTTAGGCTTTCAAACAGGGTTCTCTGCAGAGAAGAATGATATCCCTTAAACTATAGGAATACGAAATGAAATGGTAACACGGGGAACTGAACAATGCAACTAAAACCTACTGAAAACTAAAAATAATTTTGTGCTGGGATTAAATTCTGATTTGTGCAGCACAGTAAATAAACTCCCAGCCCCGCATCTCACAGCAGCATAGGGGTGGGACAAGAGAAGAATGYATTTGTACACAAAAACATATCAAGTTAAGAGGGTAAAGAACATCCATTTYGGACAAATCTGACCTCAAGTTCACAGTAAAAATTCTTCTCAAACATTTACTTAGTTCCCGTGCGGAAGCAGTCTCATCTGTTTGCTACACATTCACAATAGCAGTACAAAAAGTATAAACCTTCGGTCTCTCTTTCCAATAGCTCTGTTCTTCTTCTGAGGTTGTTTGAGTACAGCACAAGCACAACCTCAGCTACAACATCAGAGAGATTTTTTTCATACCTGTTTAACCTTCCAAATGGAAAATTTTCCAGAAAATTTTATGAGTGCTAATACAAGATGCAAAATGCTTCAGAACTAGCATATTTACGTAGACAGACGGAACTGTTATTAACCATACCTCTAATTGACTACAGCAGCCTTTATGCATCTCTCTGAGATTGTGATCAAAGCAGTCACTGACAACCACTTAAGACTCTGGGATCAGACTGAAAATAGCTCTTCTAGACTAACAATTCATTCCAACATCTTTTTCCCCAACATATCTGATTTCCTGGGCTGACTACTGAACCCTGGTATAGACAACCCACACTGTTTCTCTAACACAGATGTAACGCTTAACACCAGAGAACTGGCTTAAATCACCAACTGGAGCACTTCCACCATGGGAAAATCTCTGGGCAATATAAATATGAATACTGTGGCAATATGAATATGAATCACTGCACTGCATCAGCTGTGTAAAGTGGAGAGGGAAAGCAGAGATGGAAAGGGAGTATGCCTAAAGCATGCTGACTTCTTTTGGTCTTCATACAACAGCCACTTCAGGGCCACTGCACCCATAGCAGCTGTTTGAACCCTCTGTGGGGTTCTGGGTTAACCCAAGATGCAACGTAACATAAATGCAGACATCAGAAGATGAACAGAACTCCAGATGGTAAGAATGTGCAATAGGAGCAAGAGCTGTTACCCTATGCATATAATCAGTCTTTAAACTCCATTTCTAAATCGTCTCCTTCTCTGAAGCAAAGAATTCAGTATAATTTACTAATACATTAATGAGGATGGCATCAAGTATGTTTGAATACAAATGCCTGTTTTCAGTCCAGCCTTCAAAACACACTGATAAACTCAAATAAACATGAAATGAAAAAGAATTGTTTCCACAGCCACTTACTTTTGCTGCTCCTATTTGCTCTTTACGAAACTTCTCCAACGGTGCTATTAGCACATCATTAGCATTCTGGATCTGCAAAGTTAAACATAAAGCATATCTTTTTAATACAGAGTATTTGCAGAAAGTGGAGTCATTGTAACTCTGCCAATGTGCAAGACTGAAAAATTCATGTCCATAACATTCTGGTAAGAGCATATGGGTAGGAGTCAAAAATTATGTCTTCTTTACATAAAACATACAACACACATGTTCACTCATCTATTATGGAACATTTCCATGAATAACTAAAGCAATTGTAAGGAACAATGTAGTAAGTTTATCTGCAATATATAGAAGGGTTTTCTGGTATTTGACTCCCATTTCTCTCATCTTGCCTAAAACCAGAATAGAAAATGAAAACTTCCAGGAACTCTGTTTTAGAACAGAGAAGACAAACACAGTAGTACAGACAGCACTGCCTAAAAAAGCCTGTGTTTACAGAATCTTAATCTTTGACAGCTGAATCTTTTCGGCTATCTCTTTGGATTATATACCTAGTTATACTGAACAGAGGAGAGTAAGGCAGAGAACTCTAAAAAGAAAAGTGGACAATTTACAAAATACTCTAGATTGGATTCCTTCACTTTTCTAGTTTTTAAACTAATTTAAGATGTCCTGCAGCTATTTTCATCACTTTAACCTAAACCAGGGTTCCTAATGAATCACAGTTTTCCCCTCATGGCCTCTGTTTACTTAGTGTAAATCCAGTCCTGGGAACCCCTCACTGAAGACCATTCCCAGCAGCGACCACCCGACGTGGTCCCTAGTCATTTGGGCTGGAAATACACATGCAGCAGAATACAAATGCCAGCCGTGCCATCGTGCCACTTACTAAAAAAAGGCAGCATGACTCACCATATGCCTTTTAGGGGCAGGCAGAATAACCAACTAAATTGATTTTACTGCACAAAAATCAGAAGAAACTGAAAACTGCCAACACATCAGAAATAAAGCATAATAAAACACATTACAATATTCTATTATACTAACTACAGGCAAAATTTTCTGCATGAATAGCTTTTTTTCTCCTCACCAGTCCAGTCTTTACCATACTGATCACATTCCACATTTGGGCTTTGGCAGGTTTGGAGGTCTGGGCAAAGCTAACCAGTACCTAAGCCAAATGGGAATGAATACAGCTCTTGTGACTCTTCCATAACAACAATTGATAAGTTACATTGTCAGCTGAGCACGAAAACTTCCCAAAAGGCTGTAATAATAAACATATAGAATAAACCCACTGAAACACAAACACATTTTCTTTCCTCCCAAACCTAACATCAGAATTTGAAAGGCCACAGTATCACCACATGTCTCTCAGAAGGGCAGAGTTTCAGGAAGAGTCGAGACTCTCTCTGACATCCTAATGTAAAAAAGTCCAAGGCAGCAAAGGCAACACCTGGCATGCTCGATGATGCAGTGATCAAAATGGGCTACATTTAAAGATAAAAATCAGGCACTGAGGATGAGGAGTGTTTTCACTGCATTCAACATACTCCATCAGTTTGATAGGAACAGACTACAAAGCTACATTATTCTCCAAGTGGACATTTCCCCAAAATCTATAGACTTTTAGGCAACRTCTAGCAATCTAATTGAGACTCAACACTTTCTACAAGGCGAAGTCCATGCACTTAAAAGATAATCCCTATCCCAAGGATCATTAAAGCAAGGCAGATTAAAATTAACAGGGGTACAAAACTGTTAAATGACTTGCCCACAATCAGGCAGAATTGCAGTGCATACGTCTGGAAGCAGCAGCTGGAAGTTTTGATAGCTTACAGAGCATGTGCATGGCTTTTGGCACATACAGAAATCACGAAGGCTTGCTGGAGTCACTGGTACAGAAGTGTGGATGCATCTTTTCTTTCTTTTTCATGTACAAAAATAAGTTTTTCCTCTGCCTTTTAGAGTCATTGCTATATACAGCAACAATACATTAAATACCTCACAGTTCAATTAAAAGAGACATTCATATTATTGAAGTAGTTACTACTGATATCAGCAATCGCTGCTAGTCCTGTTGCTAGTCATTGCCAAACTAACTCCACGTGGAGCTGAATATGGCTCTTCCCTTCACTCAACGCTATCATGTTTAGGCAGCCTCCATGCCACACCAGGAGACCTCACTTCATATATTGCCCTCTTGACAGCCTTAAAATGACTGAAACACAACTACTACCAGTCTCATTCAACGCTGCTGCAAAGCAAATGAAATACCCTGCTTCAAACACTGTGAAAGAACGTATTCATAGGAAGCATACAGCACTGAGAAGAGTCATCTGGGAAGTAAGTGGCTTTGCTGGGCTGAAGCACAATGTTATTCACTCCCACAGTTATATATGCAACTAGGAATGGACAGTGGGTACCGCAAGGCTAATTAAAAGATGTCACGCACTTCATCTAGACAGGGTCTGCACCTCTGAATAGATCTGCTGAACCACATCAACAGAACATGCTGCAAGCTCACCCCTGGGCTGAAAGCTTCTACTGACAAGGGCCCTGATGTGGCAATTCACCTCCCAGCAAAATTAGGAGCTAGGCAAGTAATGGGCTTTGGCTTTGGGGAGGGAGAACACGCCAGCAAAGTACCAGAGAGAATCCCGGCAGATGCATTTCAACAGCCGGTATTACAAGATGCAGAATGCTCCGCTGTGGAAAGACTCCCGCCGATTTACACCAGGTTGTGCCTAGCTTTTGGGAACTGAAAATTATAGAGAAAGAAGAATTTTTGCCTTACGTATGCATTTATTCATTTCCTTTCATTGCTGATTCCTATCACTGCAATTACTTTACATTACAGTTTCCTTGTTAAGGGTTACAAATTGGCCCTCCCTCCCCCCCAAATTAGGAATCTAATCCTCCCACAACAATTTCTACAGAAATCTGATTACTTTAGATAATCTGAAATTTTCACTGTGTGGTCCTAATAGAGTAACTTTCTTCCTGCCAAGACGATAATCCCTCTCCTACTCAGTTATTGTGCTAGGTTGAAATCACAGACACTTGGAACAGGCAAGCAATGTCAAAAAGACTGTAAYGGTTTCTGTAAATAGCAACTTCAGAGATCCATGTTGTGTTTAAAATACAGATCTTATCCTTAAAAGCTTATTCAGATTAGTCACACCTTCAGAGAAGCTATACTTTCTTGATCCAACAGTTATTGAATGCTACACAGTTCCAGCTCCCAGCACGGCTGATATCTGGCATTCAGTCAAATAATGTGATAGTTTCTCTTGTTTGGCAAAAGCACCAGTCTTCCTCCAGAAAAAGAATAAAAAAAAAAAAAGAATCATGCAGTTTTAACTTAGTGTCAGTTCATCAGTCTTTTTTTAATTAAGATGCTAGGCAAGTATTAGGCAGACATAATAGGAAAATATTACTTTGACAACTGAGAGTGCTATATTAGATCTAGTAAAAAAGAAACAGATTTTTCTAAACTGAAGAACTTAATCAACTTTTTAACTTTGGCATGTATAACTCTCTCTATTTAGCATTATTGATAAAAATACCATTAAAATAAGTACCACCAAAATCACACTGAATTTGTGAGAAATACTTGAAAAAGAAACATTTAAAAAATTGTAAATACCTTTTCTAAGCCAGCTTTGACAACTTATGAGGTCATTCCCTGTTTGAATAACTGCAACATTTCAATTTTCTGATTCATGATCTTCCACCTTTCCAACCCACCCTCCTTCCTTCCAGAAGTTAGCTGTGAAACTGAATTAATGTACCAAACATGCAATTAAACTGTGGTTTTCACACATCACAGAGAAACTCCACATCTATACTTGGAGACATTTTTGACTAGCAATTTTTTAAACTTTTACTAAAAGTTTCAATCATCCATAGAATGAAGAAAAAAATTCAACATCAACTAACATATCCTTATGAGAATCATAATTATTACACTATGTTAGAAAGGGAAGAATAAAATTTTTGTAAACATCTCTGAACATTTCCTTTTCTAGATTTTCTTAAATTTAAGTCAAAGTTAATTTTTTGAATGAGTTTTCTGATTAGTTTTCTAGCCCTGAATTTGGGATAGTGTACGATATGCAGACTGCACATGCATCATTCTTCTTCACCTTCTTTTACTCTAGGTAGGACCAGTGGATATAAACAGAAATTTAACTAAAACATTGATGCAGCTGCTTATTCATTAATAAATACTAACAATACAGACACAGAAATTTTAAGCCCTGAAGCACTTCACAAGCTTTGAGCTTCACTTGGCAATCTACAATGTTGAATTGCAGTAACAAGAACAGTTAATACCTCTTGAGCTTTATATTTTTRTTCGTAGGGCTACGAACTAGGTAGGTCACAGAGAGAATTAAGTTAACAGGATTCCCAACTGCCAGAAGATGAAGGCAACAGTATCAAGTGAGGCACTTTTGCAGTGACAGAATTAGGAATTAAATCAAGCTTATCTGAATTACAGTAACATGMTTTAACTACGAAAAACTTTTGTTTTATATATTGTATCTGAGAAAGACTTTTTTTTCTCCAAATTTGCTACGAGTACTTTTCACTGCAACACAGAATTATCACACTTGCATATGGGAAATAGAACTCATTTCCCTGATGTACTGAATGATTCACGAATTCTGAATGCCGACAAACACTAATTTGCTTCATGTTGGTATAAGACTTCTAGAAAAGACCAATTAAATTCATTCAAAGAAGGCAACAAATCTCATAGCTAACATATTCATAGTAATGCATTTCCAATGTAGAAACACGTTGCTCTGCTAGACAAAAAGAAATAATTTAATTTTAAATCCTTCCCCCAATTCCTAACATCTGATCTGTCAGAAAAAACACTTCTTTTAGTCTGTGGCCTGTATCAACAGCTCCTAATCAATAAAACTTCAAATACAACAGCAGAGACCAAATACAGACAACCAGCCATTTATGTAAGTTAGTTATGTATCAGGTTTACATGTCACAAAGAATATACACATGTCATGATAAAACATTAGTCATGTATTTAAGTCCTC
Source organism: Phoebastria nigripes (assembly GCA_035582835.1). Lineage (NCBI taxonomy): Eukaryota > Metazoa > Chordata > Aves > Procellariiformes > Diomedeidae > Phoebastria > Phoebastria nigripes. The sequence continues at coordinate 428,726 of JAYKAV010002874.1, read as the reverse complement.
AGTTTCTATTTTAAAAGCTAAAAAGTGTAAATATTACATAAAGTTAATAATGTGAATTTCAGTGCCTGTAACCACATGACCTTAGTAGGACAAATATTTTTACAGCTTTGCACAGAAAACTCTACACAGACAAATCACTTATTTAGAAAACAAAAAATTTAATATATTTGAAGTTTATCTTAATCCCTCTCACATTTACAAAAAAAGATGACATCAAACAATATCCAAGCTTGTGTTAATTTTCTAAAAATATCACTACCAATGCCAGTTATTTCAAGCAGAGTTGAAATTCAGATGATGTTAAAGCAGGTTCAGAAGGTTACAAAGTTTTAACTACGGACTAGTAATAACATAGGTTGGATACTTCCATGTACAATGTGTAATGCAATATTTAGCTTCTTAGCAAAAACCTAGTGCTGTATCAAGTGGTCTTAATACATTGCCACAAGGGGATGCTTATAATATATCACATGCCAATCAATGCTGGGAGTAGTTATATATGGCTGAATAAATTATTTTTCTCTAAGTTTTTCAAGTGAACGTTATTTTTTAATTTTCTGTATCACATAGCTTATGTTTAAAAATAAATTACTACAGTGTCATACCTGAAATGACTGTTTCTTGAAATAGGCAAAAAATGACACAGGAGAATATGCACAAAGGCTGCCTTTAGCACAGAAAGGCCAGTCTCCTTATGGAGTCCTCATGAAACGTTAGAGGAAGAAACACTCCTCTGAAGAACAATATAGAGGAGGAACCTAACTTCAGATGTTAGGTCTCCTCAAGGAATTTTTATTTTCTACTGATTACAGAGCAGGCAGAAGTAAAATCAGCCACACTTGGATAAAGTCGGTCTTCGTGAATATTCCTGCCTCAGATTCCACCAACTTTTTAAACCTAAACATTTTYATTCTAAAAAGTACACATTGATATGAGGTGTATATATACACAGAAAAAAAAATGGTATGTACACATAATATTTTAAACTTAACATTGCAATCATAATTTCAGTTTTTGTGTATTTGCAATTACTTGGTAGGGATCTTGGTAAATAAAGGCTTCCTGATACATTTTTCCCTCAGAACATCTAATTATGGGTGAGTGGGTAAACTAGATTTGAAAGCTTTAKCTTTCCAAGTATTTGCTATCAGATTCTGTCCTGGTTTTTTCACTGTCAGAAATATTTACTATTCCAGAAATACTGATTTTCGGGGAGATGAAGTAAGATAGGGGTTTCGTTGGAAGCATCCATATTTCAGAGACAAATGTCCTACAGAAAGAATGGTCTGTCTTTTTATCTCTGTGTCCTCTAATGATACTGTACTACTTTAATGCTTGGATATCAACTCCTGTTCTGCTCCCATCAATGCCTCTTTCTATTTCCAGTCTACGAAAAATTGACAGTTAGAGACAAGTACAGATGCTGTATCCACTTCTGCTGTATGAACCAGGAGGAGATCCTGAACTTCCCCTTCATCTGGGAAGTGATATCCTTTAAGGTTCATCTGAAAAGAAACTGGTGGCATACCCAGTTTTTTGAGTGATGCTGAGACAGAGGCAAGTGCTACTAGAAATCACACAACCCCATTTATGGAGAACTAAATTTGATCTTGAAAAGTAGATCATTGGTGAGACCTTAAGATCTAAGACAGTTTAGGATACTTTTGATGGAATTTTGACAATCCCGTATCCTGACCAAAACCAGATTCTCCTGCAAAGCCCAAATCTTTCTGGCACAGAAAAACTTAAGGTGGGGACTGCAGGAGAGAGTGATCCTAACACCGTCAGAGCTCTCCACTTCCATAGTCAGTTTTGCCTTAACTCCACCCATGCAGGACTCCTTTGCTGGAGGCACGGGCTCGCCACTCCTGCACTCAGCCAGCCTTCATTCCTCCCCTCTACCCATGCGGCTTTCCTCTTTCAGGACACTGTGAATTCCATGCAAGCAGGAGACCTCCAACTCCACAGTTTATTTCCCCAATATATTCAAATTCCACAACAATTAGCCAAGCATTCAATCTGACCTGCTGCCCTTCCTGTGACTTGATGCTTAACCATGGTGACACTGCAGGAATTTAAAAGGAAAGACAAAAAAGAAAATTCCAAGAGGCGCGTGCTGTTGAACCAGAGATTGAAGGAGAAGGGAAAATAAAGATTTAAAAGCTATTTTTTAAATCAGAGGTTTGGTTCTGTTAAACCCTTCAGTTCAAGCAAGCTATTGCAGAAATTTATATTATTGTGCTTATTGCAAGACAGTGCATCTTTCACACACATCAAGGTAATGATACTGYTCTTTAATACAAAGAGACCCCACATATTTTCATAATTTTTTCACTTCTTTTTGTGAAAAACACTGTTCTCCTCTTCCAGACAGAATAAGACCCTTCACAAAATTAATAGCCTACCAATGTGGTATTAATTTTAACTCTGCTTTTTCCTCCACCAGTCTCCAGTACAGATAAGCTACAGGGCAAGTTAGGTAGAGAGTATCACACCAACTGTAACTGAGACTAGTACTAATAGAAAGAAATGACATTCCCAAGTTGAGAAGGAAAAGAAACATTTCATCATTCTTGAAAGCATGATGAGCACCAGGACTGTACTTGTGCCATTTCGTGTGCTAATGGAACAAAGAAAAGCCAAGGACCTCGCTGAGGGAAGCCAATGCAAGGATTACTCCCAGGACTGCACTTGGAGGGGAAAAAGAAATAAAAAATAAAGAAAATAAATAAATAAAATCAAAGAACAAACAGTCCCACTCATGGTAAGAAGATTGCTAAGCACAGTATAAAAACAAGCAAACCTTGCAGAGAGTACTGAGACTATCTCTGTGATCACTAACCAGATGCGACCCCATCTCATAAGCAGGGGAGAATATCAAATACCAGGAGATCCTCTCAGGCTCTCTCTCCCATTTGGTAGTTTCCTTTGTTCCTCCCAAGTATCATGCAAGGAAGAAAATGTTACAGTTTGCAATCAATACATTTTGTGAGATCATTGGCAGGAATGAGTGAGTACACGTCATTTTAGAAATACTCCATCATACGATCTTCTTTTTTTTTTATTTTTAAACTATCCACTATCCTACTAAGCACAGCATGTGATTAAAAAGAATTAAGTTTAAAGTATTTTCATTACATCAGTACATAAATCATTAATAAAGTGTTTATATAAACCACATTTCATTCATTTTACACCCAACAGTCTCAAAGTTGAGGAATATGCTTTCTGAGCTGTTTCCACATGCTCCTAAACGAGGTGAAGACGACCTCTGCTCTCTCAGATGAGGGTACAACATAGCGAGTACCTATCAAATACAGCCCAACCACTCTCAAGCATCTTGCCTTTTTTGTGGTATCTCCATCTCTATGGCAAACTACAACATTTATGGTACTTCAGCACTCAAAGATCCCAAGGTCCAGTACAACCTTTCATAAAAACAGTAACTTGATTCTCTTGGAAGGAAAGGAGGCACCAATATTCTCCATGTGTGCAACGACTGTGGAGCAGAAGTTCCCTTCTTCCTCCCAGAAGACATGCCTTGTGAATGACCCTGAAACCCTGGACCTTTGAGACCACTGGTTAACTTTCTTTGGGGCCAAGTAAGAACAGAGAAATATGAACTCTAAGGACTGGCATTAAGAGAACAGAGAAAAAAAAAAGGTATTTTTTGAGTTCAAATAACAGCTCCCCCACAAAATCTGGAACTTTAATGTCCCCTAACGAATCAGTCCATGCACTGCCAACAGCAAGATCTGCCAGAGGACATTACCATCTCAGTAACGATACCAGTACAAAGAGTCTCAAGAACTTATCAGGCAATTAACTCAGTCACTCAACACTAGATATCCACAGCCTCTGCACTTGATACAGCCACATAAGCTTCCCTTCCCAATCAATGGGGAGAAATAAGCACATGATTCCTGTGATCCGTTCGGATACCTTTCAGACAAGATGCATCACATCAAGAAATTGCCAGGTCCTCTGCAATCAAACTCATGTTTGCTATTCTGCTTCCATGAAGATAATTCTGAGTAGATGTATAAAGCCTAAATACAACATTATTTAGATGTTTCCAAAAGAAAGCAAATGAATGTCTGGGCCACTGGGCCTGAAGTCTGCTCTCACTCAGGGATAAATGCAAAACTATTTAAAGTTTTATGGGATAACCCAAAGAAATCTGGGACTGGGCAGAAGAGTCGCTTCTCATTCAGCAGAAAGCAGCTAGATTCAATAGAGACAGCATTGTTCTGGTTTCAGCTGGGATAGAGTTAATTTTCTTCCTAGTAGCTGGTATAGCGCTGTGTTTTGGATTTAGGATGAGAATAATGTTGATAACACACTGATGTTTTAGTTGTTGCTAAGTAGTGCTTACGCTAGTCAAGCACTTTTCAGCTTCCCATGCTCTGCCAGGTGCACAAGAAGCTGGGAGGGAGCATAGCCACGACAGCTAGCCCAACTGGCCAAAGGGATATTCCACACCATATGACGTCATGCTCAGTATATATGGGGGGAGTTGGCTGGGGGGCAGCTATTGCTGCTCGGGGACTGGTTGGGCGTTGGTTAGTGGGTGGTGAGTGGTTGCATCACTTGTTTTTCCTGGGTTTTGTCCCCCCTCGCGCCATTGTTGTTTCCCTCTTCATTACAATTTATTATTATTATTGTTGTTATTATTATTATTTTATTTCAAGTATTAAACTGTTCTTATCTCAACCCACAGGTTTTCTTATTCCTGCCGTTCCGATTCTCTCCCCCATCCCACCCCGGGGCGGGGAGAGTGAGCGAGTGGCTGTGTGGTGCTTAGTTGCTGACTGGGGTTAAACCACGACAAACATAAACATTATAGACATTACAGGATTTGCTAAAGGTTACTGTCAAGTTAACTTCACAGTCCAAAGTTATGCTCACAAAGGTATATGGCACTCCTAATATGTAACCGAACAGCTGAACTCCAAATGCAGTCATACTCCCAAAATGATGAAGAATAAATTACCAAAGTACTACAACCAATGAAATAGTGTAACAAATGACTTGCTTCAGAATTTAAAAGAAAAAAATGGTCAAATACATTTTAACTCTAAAGTGGGGCTAAATAGGGAACACATAAGTTAAATTTTATTAATTAGGTAATACAGAATATGGCTTATTCTTAGGCACAAAATCAAATAATATTTTTATACCTCTTGATTTCCTTTTATTTAATTAATTTCTAGCATAGTTATTACAGTTATCACCAACCGATATACGTGTGGAGTGCTGAAACAGGTACATTCAAAACTGCTCGTCTGATCTAGGCTATTTTGCCTGTTAAAATCCAAACTTGCCATTGCATATCACTTCTCTTTAAGATGGGACTTCATTCAGTCTCGGAAATAAGCATTCTGCCCTACATCATGGAGTCCCATGGCAGCATGCTGCCTCTACTACTCATGTTTCTGACAATTAATGTCATTAAGACACCAGATTCACCAGTTGACTCTGGAACATGGCAGCTCACTGAAGCAGAGTATGGAAACCAACAGAAAAAACAGATCTTCAGAAATCAGAAGCTCCTACCATCTGACCCTATTCACTTAACACTGCTCCAGAAACATCTGAACATCATTATGTTACCTAATGGCAAGGTCTTACAGAAGTACAGGACAAGTTCCCAACAGAACAAATATTTAACAGAACTACACAGGAAGTAACAGGTCTTATAAATTACTTCAAGCATCTTATGATTATTTTTCTTAATGAGTTGTTCATCTCTTCATGAACCGCAACCATAACAGACAATACTTAATGCTGCAAGACTGGACTTTGATTTTAGACATTGCTCAGTGAATGACAAGACACATAGGGAAGGAAAAAAATGCACTTAGATGAGAATAATTGTACCATGAAGTTATGGCTGCAGGTTTCACATGCATTTCAATAGTTCTTGTTTTACATAATAAGGCAGATTATTTCTGGCTTAACTTATTGCAGGCAAAAGAGAGTAGTTAGCCACAAAATTTCCATATGTTAAAAGTTGTAAAAGATGGAAAAATGGTGTTTGGCATATCTAGATAAGTATATTATCTACACGTTCATTTAATACTTCTTTTTAATGCTATTTCCCTTTAACTACCTTGTTCACTCAATGCATTCATCGCTTGTGATGTCTCTGGAGGGAAAAGCTAAATATTCATTCCATCTGTTTTAAGTTCCACATTTGAGAATTTGCAGCAAGCTTAAAACGTCTTTGTTGCCTTATAAATATTTAAAGAGAAAATATCATTATATTTAAACTCCCAGAATTGTTGTTATTTTACAGTAGTTAAGTTTTAATGTTTGTATGCTAATSTGTTTTGGTCACAAACACAAGATTCTTGGGCATTATCAGATCASTAATACTCGAAGCACAACTTTAAACAGCACCAAGAAGAACCTACTCAATTCCCACTGTTTGTATGTGGAACAGAAATTGCATTTATTATAATCACCTTCTACTAAATGGTCTGGTTTGACAAACCAAATTTACTGTTAAAGACATTTTAATAGCTGATGCTCAAACTGTCCTGCTGAGTAAAGAAAGTGCAGCAGATACATATTATCAATCACTCCAACTAGCAGTAAAGTCAGAGGCTACAAACCTGCCACATACCCGGTGAAAAAACTGCTTCTGATAACATGTAGTGGCAATGAGATGTCCAATATGTTTTATGGACAGCCTTAAAAATTATTTACACCATATAATACAATGCCATCTGTGTACAGAAAGCAGATTTGTTCTCGGAGGAATATTACGTGCCTTTCAAGCATTGTGAACTGCTGAAGTGAAATTGCTACAACACTTTTATGTTAATTCTATTTTACATCTTCAAGATGCACAAAGCCTTAAGAAAATGGATTACTGAAAACAGTCATGTTCCATATATATGCACATGTGTATGTATAAATGTATGTATGTATGTATGAAGTCAAATTTTCTCTTATTTTCTCATAATTCTCTATTTTACTGCAAATCTCAAAAGACTGCTAGATTTAATTTTCTTTTTACATAGTTGAATTAAGAGACAGGTTAAATACCTCAAATATTTGACCCAAATAAAGTCAAACCATATCTTTTCCTGCTACCATCATATTCAACAGTATTTTATAAATTCAGATTGCAATAGGAAAACCATGTGATGCTACCCTTTAAAAATGTCTTTAAGTTTTTACTACAGACTTTAAAAACGTATTTACTCTTTTATAAAATTATTATACCAAAAATTTACACTTAAAACATCTTTTAAAATAAGAGATTACATAACAAAATGTATACTTTTAGCTATTATCATCTACAAATAATAAAAATACAAATGAAAATAGCCTTCAAGAAACGCAACACAATACATTTTACAAGATAAACAAGGAAATGAAGTGGACAAATTAAAAACAGCGGCTGGTAAGAATTCTAAGAAATAAAAATGTGATTGTGCTAGTAATACATAATGGTCTTGAGAAACTGAATGCCAGAGGTTGGTATCAAGACAAAAAAATCCAGCTGAATTATTAAAGCGCATGGCTAGTTTTATGACCATTAATAAATACACACTAGTTACATGTGTTAAATTGAAGGAAATCAGATCTTAGACTTGAAAGTGTTTGCAGAGTGAGCACATAACTTCCTCTCCCACTCACAGCATACAAACTGGCAAAGGAGTCCTGTGTTTGTTGAAACATTAGATACTCCCCAGAAGAAACATCTGTGTACAAAAGGGGCCCAAACAAATTCATATAGGTTGTGCTTTATAACATAGTTGAAGCGGTAGGGGAAAAAATTCCAAAATAAATATCATACAAAAATGATTCATTTTAAAATTTAACTTCTTCCCTACATCTTAATTTATTTCTCCCCTTCCCCCTTGGTAGCCTGAATAAAATAATAAAAAAAAAAAAATTGCACAGATCTTCTCGTGTCAAGTCTTTATTCCAAATGTCAAACACTATCCCAAGTATTACAAGTACTGAATAAAGATGTAAACACTGGCATGTTGTTAATTAGGCTTCATGGGGAAATTAGGATGCAAAGAATGGTATCAAGGGAATTGCCCAGACACGGGTTTTAACAATGCTGTAGCCCTCCCACAGTAACTTTTAACAAAACTGACTTCATTCCTCTCACAGTATGCCTTGCCAAGAAACGGATTTGAATAAAGGGCCCTCATTAGCAATAAAAGTTTGGAGGGTGGAAGTGCTGCTTGAACTTTGCATTGCTGAAGTACATGCAAGGAAAAGCACTTTGCTGAATTACTAAGTATCTGCGCAAGCCAGTCCCAGCCTGCCGGTCCTACTGTGTCAGCTGCTGCTCCCGGGTTCTTAAACAGCAACAGAGGAATAAACTTGTAGCATCCATGCACTGATACGAAAGCTTAGGATACCAGTCTTCTCCACAATTGTGGAGCTCACAGTGGCTATTCAGACCTTCTCAACTCCTAGCTAGGCTCTGTAATMTGCTCGGGGAGATGCCATGAGAAGGCTGATAGAATTATGCAATGAGTATTGATGCRCAAACCTTTTTTACCTGCTCCCTGTTAGCTTCAGAGCAAAAATTAAGGTCTTGGTGATTCTTGAGTATAGTGGTTACAGGCAGGAAAGTATCTAAGAGTTATTCAGGCATGCTCAGAAATCTCCCTGCTGGTATTCAGAGGACTACTACCTTAGTGACAGTGTAAAATTTATGTTTTACTACTGACAGCACCACTGAACCAATCTGAAAGCGAAACATGTCATATCTACTTCAAGCAATTTATGGATCAACAGAATTGTAAACTAAGTTCCTGTAACAGTACCTTTATTAAGCCATCTTTAATTCAGGTTCTCAGGCCACAGCTGCACATCTAAAATAGGGCACCTAGATCCATTTTAGGAAATTTTCATTATAGTGAAATTCTAAGAATTGAGTTTTAAACAAACAGAACAATCTACAAACTTGTTTCTGTGAGTCAGTAATCTTTAACAGCCAGAAGGTTCATAAAGCATTGACTACCCTTCTTGTAACTAACATAGCTACTGTTGCGCGCTAAAGGCAAAAAGCAGAACTGAAGATTCCTAACATTAAAAAATAATACTGAACCTAGGACACGTGAACTCATTATGAAAATACCAAATGTGCCTGGGGACTGCCTAGAGAGGGACTCATGATCACTCCTTCAGCTCAGCTACAAAGAGTTAATGTCAGGAATCTGAAGGGCAAGATGTTTAAATCTGTCTCTGATTAATGGGGAGGAGGGACTCCGATACTGTTACATATAATTCACAGAAGGAAGAGACCACTTGAAAACAGTTCTTGGCCAACAGGAAGGTAAAATACATGCACGGTCAGACTCTAAAATGTCTTGATCCACTAGAAAACTCTCACATGAACATGTTTAAGAAAATTCCTGTTCTAGGTACTGATAATAAAAGTCTTATGAAGCACTGGAATGTCTCATCTTCAGTGTACCCAGAAATCAGAAGCCAAAAGGCATGAACTGGTTTTCCTTCACTTACTTCCTTGACTTGGGGTTTTAAATAGACTGACTTACTATAACACAATGTTAACCATTACCAAACACATTTTCCTGAACAGGCAGTGAAGGACTCTGCAGTGCCGGGCATGCTTACACCCAGTGACTTCACGGAAAGAGCTGCAGTAGTGAGTGAACACTGCAAGGAACCTGGTTGCTCATGAATACCTGAACACTACATGCATTGATCATTGTAAAGCAAAATTCAAATGCAGAAAGCACTGTACATTAAGGTTTTCCCTCCCCCCAATATTTTTCATTTATGTGAAAAATATTCACACCTTAACCCTATAGGAGTTTTAAATAGATTAACAGAAGCTAATGGCCAATAAGTTAAAAAGGAAAGGGGAAAAACCCAACTGACTTATGCCTTGTAATTGATTTTAAAAGCCCACTAGAGGATAATATACTGGGGCAAGTTTGCTGCACACATCTGGGGCTCCATTTTTGTATCTCCTGTGCTTTCATTCATCTCTTCAGGATAAGCTAGTGATTTTTTTTCCCCTAAAAATCATTTCACATAATGAAGACCATGCATGCCACCTACTCCTTCATTGCACAACGACACACTTCAAAGAACTTCTGATTTGTAYGTGTCCTATATTCCTGTTTTTCCTTCACCGGGCAAGAGCTCAGTGGGGTTTTTGTCACTACTGTCACTTATAACATGAGCTGGAAACTCTGCATATCTCCCTTCTGCCCCCCCAGTCTCTTAGTCTCTCCTGTCTCAGTCTTGCTGCTTAGTTGTGTCAGCAGAATTATTTTCTGCATAGATGGGACCATTTTATAAAGTGTTAAAGAATGCATTTAACTTTTTCTGATCTGTGAAGAATTACAAAGATGACTGAAGCTGGTAGGTTTCATAACTAAAAGAGCTACACCCTTTTCCTCCTATTGGTTTTCTGGTTTTCACCAAAATTACCAGTTTCTGCCTGTCAACAAATTGTGTTGTTCAAAAGTAACTACCCTGTATCCAGAGATGAATGACAGAAGACAACAACTTAAACACAGCACTTTGGACACTTTTAACTAGAGAAATCATTTGCTGTGTGTATTCCATCTACACTATATAGGCACCATTTATATCACCTGAGGAAAAAGAACTACCTGGTGTTAAAGAAAAAAACAAAACAAAACAAACCAACCAAACAAAAACCCAAAAAACCAGAACAAAACAAACCCAGTTTGCTTTTTTCTCCTTTTTCTTTATCAAACCCCTGAAAATATTTAGAATACAGACATAAATCAGCAATGGATATGGTCATGGTAGGCAGCTAATCATCCGGTAAGAGATGACATTGCTTTTTATGGCTTACTCCATGGATTGTAACTCAGTGAAAACTGTAAAAGATAAAGTAATTGCAAGCACAACCACAATGAAGGAAAAACAGTTCAGTTGTGTACTTACAAGTTTGGGTATTTATCTTTTTATCACTACCATTAATACAAACAGTGCATGTCTCTTGACTAGGCTGAGAGTTCAAATCATAATGAAAGCAAAAGACAACTCAAGAATGTCATTTCAGATAGCCAGCAGAAGAAAACTTTTCTGGTTTTTCCTCCCTTTATGGCTTTCCAAACAAACAAAAAAAAATCCTCAGCTTGAATGTTTACATTACATATTATCATGGGGGAAATGGCTACATAAACACAGGAGACAGCATAATTGGAGCACAGAACTAATTAAGAAAAAAATAGATCCAGAATTCAAGTATACCTATGCTTCACAACATTTTTAATGGTAAATTACTCTACTGAGTACTTTGGTAAATGTAGATATTTTACTATGTTACAAGTATCTCTCACTTCTTGAACATTTATCACAAGAAAAGTATTGTTTTTCCCATGAAGAAAAAGTAAACACAATAAAACCAAACCTTCTTGTACTGGGGGAGGAACCTTCAATTTAAGAAGTGAAGGAATCTCTGTTTTGGTGGAGAGTTTTTGTGGCTTTTTTCTTTTTACTTTTTTTAAAATTCAACGCATTAACAGTTACAGAAATTATCTGATTAAGATAAATCTTAGCAAATAAGCAACAAGATTTACTTTACAAAGTCCCTATTTTAAACCTTCCCAGACACTTTCACTCAGGCTGTTAGACCTACTTAAGAGTCACCCCAAATCAGTTCCGTATGTTTATTACTTTGTCTCTTTGATTTTCCAAATCCTGATCTGTAAATTTTGCGGCCAGGCCTGTTTCCCTCACTGCGCAAACGTCAACAAAACTTCTCCAGAGTGGAGTGAACGCACCCCAAAGAGGCCTCCTTRTGAGGTCCATTACGATGTAAAGGGAAAGTTGGAAATCAGTAAAAGGATAAATAAACACCTAACTAATCAAAGTAAGAACTTTCTGACTTACAATGAAAAGTAAAAACAATGTTTTTTAATTAGCACACATTATCCTTTAAGGGATGTTGAGCTGTCAGACTCGCCACAGCATTTATTTTAAAAAGCTTTATTTGTCAGAATTCCTGAAACTGACTTTAAATATGCTTTCCTCAAAAAAACAGAAAGCCAGAGTGCGGGTGCCTTCTTCCTAGACAGAAGCTGGAGACATTAAGGCAGATAGACAAGCTTTTTTTTTAGCGACAGACTTCTAAAAGAGATCAAGAGCTTGAGTGCCCGAATGTCATCAGCAACTTCTTCTGAGTCCAAAATAAGAACAAACACCCCAAAATTTTAACTGAAACAAACACACAAAAAACCCTAAATGAAAGTTTAACAGTGAGGGATAAAAATATGTTGGCAGAAATGTTTACTAGAGCTAGGACTTTATTTTAAATTTTCCAATTTGCCACAAATGGTTATATTTGACTTAGTGTTTCCTTTTGTTTATTTTCTTTAAAGAAACAAACAAAAAATGGCCAGCTACAGAACTCTTAATAGAAATTTAGGCTCCTAAATACTAAAATCAATCTATTTAGAGCCTCACACAAAATGGTCTTGGGAAAATGTCATGGCTAATGAAGTTACCCTTAAATTCAACTGGAAAAGCAGATATTCATTAGAGGTTGTCCAACTCCCAACTGTTTCCCCTTTTCCCCATAATCCCTACTTTGAAAAAGAGAGAGTGGAAGTCTTCTTGAGAAATACATGGTATTCTTAGCCCATTCTTATGACGGGTATCTTTGAAATAAGTTACTAAACAATACTTAACAACAACCTGATTAACCATGGTTCAGGCTAAGAAGGATGCGTGGTCACTGAGTAATACAAAATACTTATTCTGCTTCTACATTACATTTTCCAACTCTTGGCTCAATCTCAGTTTGCGCCTTAGACGCTTCTATTTTACTTGGCAAAGTATTTCACAACGTAGCTCATCCTGAGGAAGTTTTCCTGACATTCAGCCTAAATTGTCTCCCAATTTCTTCCTGTCAGATGATTGCCTCTTCTTAGCTAGATGATGTAAGCAGCATACAAACTTCCCACACAAAGAAACAAAAGTTCTGCTAATAACATACAAATGGAGAAGTTGAAATTCCCTCTTTTCAGGAACTCATGCAGAAAAAATGCAAATGAGACCATCTGAAAAAAACTGTATCAGATCCTGAGCTCATTCTTTCATCAGTTCATTGCTTTTACACTCAACAGGTTCTGAAAATGCCTAAGTAATAGTATAAGGATAAATACACAAACACAGAGGCAGATAAAATTATACATACATTATCTATACATATGCTTAGGTATCTACAATCTTTTGAACAATTATTCAAACTCTGTCAATGTTTACAGTAGTGTTTAATCTAGAACAATAAATACACTGCATATTTTTTTATCTACAAAAAATTTTTATCTACAAAATATAAAAATTTTTGGCTTGTTATGAATCTGTGAGTCAAAATTTAGAAAGATGTTTTTTGCTTTTAAACTGCTACCAACATCAAAGTATGAATGTATTTCTGCTACTGTGATTTGTTTGGCTTATCAGAACACTGAAAAGGCTTGTAAAGGATGTACGAACTACTTTACAAAAATATTTTTCACATACTACTAATAGCTTGTGTAAATTAGTCAGTGTAAATGCACAGCCATTTGTCATGACTGTGGTTTGAATATAAATATTATCAACTATCAAAACTTCATTACTAGTATATGTAGACCAGCAAACCTTTTTAATAATTATGGCAGGGAAAACAGTATTATATTTGAGGTGCTACTAACCCCATCAGTTTTATAAGCAGATTTAGAAATCAGACCTTCCAAATTACAGTAGGTAGTGCAATTACATTATCACAACTTTGAAGAGACACCATATTCCTGGGATTGATGGTCCCGTAACAGCTTTTGCCATTTTTAGGATACTGTGCTAGACTAATCTTTACTGAAATTTTCTTCTACCAGCTCAGTTGCAAATGTAGCTTTCGCTACCATGTTAAAGACAATAACAACTGTACCCTTTAATTATTAAAAAAAAAAAAAAAAAAATCTGGAAACTCTGTTCCTTTTCATGATAGTCATTACCATAACAAGTATTGTTCTTGGTTTGTCATTTTGGGAACAGGCACCTTGGAAACAAACATCTGATTGCAGGTCCATGAAATTCATTTCATACTACCAGGTCTCCCGTAATGGAAGTCTCACCAGGATCACACAGAAAGTTACTACTAGTATTGCTTAAAATACAAAATGGGTGCACCTGAATATATATATTTCATAAACACATGCCAATCCACAGATACTCCAGAGCTCAGACATTAGAAGTGGCTTCTGTCTTTAGAAATGGTTTGAATAAATATCCAAAGTGCCTTATGTGAAATCTGTGCTGGTTACAAGATTGATTCCCAAACATGGTGAGGTAACAAACTTTAGAATGTGACAAAGAAAGGCTCATACACAACTAAGCATAAAGCAAAGCTATGCGGGTCTATGAACTCATCAACAACCTCATCGTTTTTCCCCTTTGCCTTCTTATTTATTTTGCAATTCCCATTCATTGAGCCCTGTTTAAAATYAAAGAGTGATAGCTTGACAGGCAAGGTGAACAGTTCAGACTGGAAGTGGTCTTAACTATTGATCTGCCTACCTACTCCTTTAGCAGCTCATGCGATCATTTGTGTGTGAGGTAAAAATGCTTTATCAGTGGCTAAGTGGTGGCTATTGGGACTAAGCAACTATGTATGCACCAGWTTATTAGCAGTCACGTAATACCTGCCTGCTGCTCTTAGTGAGGCTGAGAATTGATTAAGCAGCTAGGTAGAGTTGTGCTAGTAGTACAGCTGGCCCTGCAGTCACTATCTGTGACCAATCTGTGCTACCTTCCAGTATGGAAATGAATTTTCATCTTCACAGACACTGCAGGTCTCCATGGGTCAATTCCAGTAACTGCAAAAGTGGSGTTAAAGCTACTAACCTCTACTATCTATTACTATTAGGAATCACTTTGCATTATATTGTGCAGCTGCTGTGAAATAAAACACTGAGAAAGGCAGTCTGATAGTTAAATGCTTTGCTTCTGTCTGGGTCTGGTTCTTGATACAAGAGCCATGGCAGTATCCAAACAATCCACTATTCGTTATCTCTCCAGCACTAACAAGACCGACCCCCCAAAATCATTGTTCAAAAGAAAAAAAAAATAAAAAAAAGAAAAAGCTGGTGCTGAGGAAACTAGCTATTCTAAGAGATGAATGTAATTGGAAGTTGTATTTTGTTTTAACAACTATTTCATGAATGAACATGTCCAGGCATAAAGCCAAAGTCAGCCGAGCTGTTTGTAATGGTACTATGCCCAGGAACTGTTAACTCCGAGATTGGAAGTATGTATCCTTTCAGGAAACAAAAGCACGTGTATGAACATTTAAGATATTTTCTGAAGAAAGGTAGGTTAGCCATAGATTTGAACTATTCAGAGATAAATGAACTTTTACAGGTGCAGGATCCATAGAAAATATTTTGATATGTCCATGCTATTGACAGCATTAACTCTCTGTGTTAACGCTTTGGTATCCCAACAGAAATTTAAAGAGTAAATTAGAAACATGCAATGTAGCTGTTCAGGCTAATTCCTTACAACCACAGGAAAAGGTCATGATGTTCCTTTAAAAAACAGACATAGTGATAAATAAACTAATATGAAAATACAATATATGAAGTTATACAAAAATTTAAGTTGATTTCAGACTGTGAAATACAATTTTATATCTGCATACATACAAAGCTTTACTGATAGCTGACACACAGTAAAATGTTCAGAGGTTATTTAAGCCTCAAATGCTGAAGAATTGTAATTTAGAAGGTTCTGCCAATTGTCAGTGGTGAAAGTTCAAAATGAGCATGTTGGGAACAGCACACAAAATTAAGAAAGGGATGCAGGACACGGGATGACACATGTCATCACAAGACATTTAGAGCAAAAGGGATAGTAGTATCAGATACAGGCTTCTTAGTCTTTTTTCTGCTCTCATGCAAATGTGAACAACAACATAAAATCAATTTAGAAAGCTCTCATTTAGCTTGTAAAAAGATACCAACATAGTGTAAGAGCCAGCTTAGGGTAAGAGAAAGGTCTAGTATGCTTTTTTCAAAGGCAGCCTTTTACTGAAGGACATGTATCCAAAGAAGCAGCTCTCACAATATTTTAATCTTTAAGGCTACCAGACTCCGTGGCCCCATCATTCAAAATTTTCCACAGGACCATGTGACATGGCTTCCAGATTTCTGCTATAATTTCCTTTTACCACCAGAAAAATAACCTCTTTCCTTGACCACAACTAGTTGTAACAGCAGGGCTGCAACAACTATTGCACCGAGAGCTAGATTTGCAGTCATTTATTTTGGCAGTCATGCTAGCTTAAGCAGAATTTGCTGATCTTGCATTGCTTCTTCATACTCTTTTTGACTTCTTCCTTTGCCCTCTGTTGTTGTGCTGCTGAAACAGTCTGTGGCAACATGATTGAAAAATAACCAGTAAAAAATTTTGTTTGGTTTGTTTTGCTTTTAGCCAGGTCAGTTTTCTGAAGTGGGTACATAATAAACTGGCACTGCTGCCAAAAAGCAGACAAAACTGTTAATCTGTTTCAGTCTCAGTTCAAAGTAAATGCACTTGCTCGGGGAGAGGCATTTAAGAAAGTTTGTCAAAGTAACAATAATTAGAGCTTGTCACAGTAACAATAATTTGAGCTTCTACAGACATTTGAAAAGAATAAAAAAAGCAATCTAAGTGTCCTGCAAATCTTAAGACAACATCCTAATGAGAACACTTCAAGTAAAACATCTTTGTGTGTAACACAGCTATGGGCCCATGCAGATTACACAGGTTTCCCAAGGCAGAATATCAAGCTGCCTTGACTTTAAAAAACATAATTTACTTGCTTTCTTGTGAAAAGGTGTGGGGGGGTTTGGTTGTTTTTGTTTGTTTGTTTGTTTGTCAGTGTTTGTTTGTTTTAAATAAAGGCATCTTTGTTTCTACATACCCTTTGGTACATAAAGTGCTTGTGTTGCTATTCGTTTTAAATCACACTTCCCAGGACATTGAATAAGAGAAAGAAATATAGGGGTTTCAAACTATTCCAGAGATCAGACTAAATGAAGAAAAATTTGAAAATATATTGTTTGTAGGAATGAAGTACATTTTCTCATACTACTGGAAGAAGTGCAGATAAATTCAGAATCCATTAAAAAAAAATAAAGTGGTAGATTGTCAGATAGCAGCATGTTCTGACATTATTACAGGCTAGTAATGGGTACAGCACGTACCCTCTGCTACGAGCAACACCATTCCCTCCCTCTGCAGTCACAAAATAAATGCATAAAACTTTAAGGCTATAAGGTTGGCTGATCCATCAAAACCCAGGTTCCTTTAAAACACTCATTTAGAAGTGCAAACATCTTTCTCTTTTCTCTGTCAACAGTCATCTGAGAAGACACTCAGTTAGTGACTGTGTTGAAAGCCAAAGCGTCTACAAGCTGAAATAGCAACTACCTGCATTTCTGTGAAGACTAAAATGGCATTAAAATAAACCCATTCCAGCCACGCTACTCAGTGAATGCCTCTCAAAACACTTTGGGAAGTTGCTGTCCTGTAATGCAAGATCACATGCATTGAAACACAGGGAATATGAAATGAGTACATGAAATTGAGAAAACATTAGATTTATAAAATGAGAAATAGCAAGCGGCTTTCCAACTAACCCTTCATTTTGTACTTTCACTGAAGGAAGGATTTAATCTGTCTGTCTCTTGATGATACTCTTCAAAATTGGGAATGGCAAGCAATATCATTTTGTGAATGTTCTCTCCCAACTGAAAAATGCTCAAAGTAAACCAGAAGTTTTCAGAAATTTGGCCATGAGTTACTGGTTTACTGACTGGTTTTCAATAATCACTTCCTATTCTTATTGCAGTCACTGCTGATTAGTCAATTAAGAACTGCAAAGAACACTACTAAGGCACCAAGCCAGCTCACCAGGACACTGTAAAAATCATGAGACTCTGTACAGCAAGCTGTTAAATCTTTTAATAAAATGCTTCATAGACCAAAGATTAAAGACTCCCTGTAATCATTTTATATCGTAATAAGGAGCAACCATCCTGGCACCTACCTATTCAGATATCCACAGGGAGGTAAATGCAAATACAAGCACCCCAAATATAGAAAGCAGGAGAGACTGTAATAGTTAACTGAATCAATTACATTAATCTACAGTGTGGTACTCCTGCAACACACACTGTATTTTAAAAATAAATGGATTTTCTTCATTTCCATTCTCTGCAGAAAACTGAAGAGCAAATACTGTAAGGACACTAATTATATCAAAGCTTTCTTACTAAGGCTTTGTATACTGTTTGTATAAGATGTTACAGATACATGAATGTTAAGAAGTATTGTAAACAAAGACCAGAGCTAGTGAAGCCCCTTATCACCACTCCCCTTTCTTTCCTCTTGAACAATCATCCCATCCTACTTACAGTCCCTTGGCCCCATCAAGACAGACAAGTGCTCCCAGTTTGATGCCAGCTAACCAGCCAACACAAAACAGCAGAGATCAATGTGACAGATCTA
Organism: Phoebastria nigripes; assembly: GCA_035582835.1. Taxonomy (NCBI): domain Eukaryota; kingdom Metazoa; phylum Chordata; class Aves; order Procellariiformes; family Diomedeidae; genus Phoebastria; species Phoebastria nigripes. The sequence goes on along the minus strand of JAYKAV010002874.1, from coordinate 410,207 downwards.
CTCTTTCACACCTCTGACAAAAAATGTTTACTACAAGAAAATAACTGTCACAATTCAACTCTACGACAACTATCTTGGAAAATAGCAAAGACTGTCTCTAGAAATAGTCAGATTGCTTTCTTCCTCAACTGGTAGGTTCACAAGGCAACGGAATTATCTAGACCAAGCTGAGCAGGACAGGGTGCAAAAGGTTTTGCATATGCTATGGTTCTTCACTGTGGACATTTATTATCAATAGGAAGCAATTCACATTTTCAAAGGAAAAAGAAAACAGAAAAGAGAAAGCTGCTAAGAAACACAGTAGAAAACATGAACAGTAGGTTCTCTGTTGACTTCATCATCATCATAAAACTCTGAGCAAATTCTGTATTAATGCCATTAATCTGTCATAGCAAAATGATTCCAGAAGTACTTTCTGCAAAGTTAAAGAAAACAGGGACCTGTATTTTCAATCCCAGATGTCAACAGGTGGGCAGTAACATGGATGTGAGAGGGACTAGTTGCAACTAGTTTCTAGTGAGATCAGTTTGATCTTTTAAATATTATAATCAAATGTCAGAGGATGACTTTGGTTTTTTTCTTCATCTCCACAAAAACAATCAACAAATTATTTTAAAGAATGAAAATTATTAGAGAGATTAGAACTATACTTTAAACAAATTAGGAATGTGCCAAGTGTAAAACTGAAAAGTAACACTAAGAGCTCCATATGCATTCCTAGACGTTATTACTTGAGAAAATTATGCAAGCTGACACAGTGTCATCTGGAAGAGCCAGCTAATGCTCTGTACTAAGAGCACGCATGATTTTATGTCCAAATTGTCTGGCCTAGTATGTGTTTTTCATTTAGGGAAAGTTCAAAAATGTCCATGCATAYATACAGATGTTAGAAGTTAAACTACATTAATGATAACAGAATGTGAGCTGTTTACTTTTATTACTCTGTTGCTGTTTTTTTTTAATTGAGCACAAATGCTAAGAAACATTCACTGAACACGTATATTTTTGTACTTGAGTGGTGCAAAGAAAGATAGCAAACAGGATTCCTTCTAGCCCAAGACACAGCAAGGGGGAAAACTGCATTGCGAGTTCTCCCTCAACAAGAACACACCAAAGGATCACRTTGCAGATCTGCTCTCTAGGAAGCCTGCATAAGAGAAATATGCCTATAACTTCTTGATTTCATTCATCAGTTATAGTGGTCACAGATAACATCTGTAGGCAAGTGAAGGCAGAGCTCAAATATATTTTTGACAGCAATTATATCAAAGAAATTACTATCTTCTCGATAGTGATTCTGGCCCAGAAAGTCATCATTTTTCTCTGCGTTCCTTCCGAGGGGAAGGAACTGATAGAAAGTCAGGGCCAAAGGAATTATTTTTCCAGCTGGATCACCTCCCCACTTATGTTCACTACACAGTCACACAAACACTTGTACCAACACAACAGGGAAGACTGGACATTTTCGTAAATGGTCCAAGAAATACTCTACAAATATGCAATTAATATGAATACAAAAACATTCTTCTAGGTGTCGCTGAACTCCACTTCAGTTACCTCCCAATTTTTACGTTGACAGTAGCTGGGACACAAAGCTGACTCAGATTTGGGGCAGAAAGCTGGTTCTGAAAACCACTCATTAGTTAAAATTTTCTGTAGCACAGTTACTCCAACCATTCATAGAATCATAGACTCATAGAACTGTTTAGGTTGGAAAAGACCTTTAAGATCATCAAGTCCAACCATTAACTTAACACTGCCAAGTCCACCACTAAACCATGTCGCTAAACACCACATCTCCACATGTCCTGGTTCCGGCTGGGACAGAGTTAACTTTCTTCCCAGTAGCTGGGGGGGTGTGCTGTGTTTTGGGTTTGGTATAATAGGAGCGTTTATGGCCCATTGATGTTTTGGGTGCTGCTGGGTGGTGCTTGCACCGGGCACTTTTCGGCCTCCCATGCCCTGCCAGGTGCATGGGAAGCTGGCGGGGGGAGCATAGCCGGGGTGGTTGACCCAGCTGCCCAATGGCGTATTCCATACCATGTGACGTCATGCTCAGTATAAAAACTAAGGGTGTGGGGAGGGCCCTGGGTACCGGGCTCTCGTTCGGTTCAGCAGGTGGTGAGCAATTGCATTGTGCATCGCCTGCTTTGTATATTGTTGTTGTTGCTGTTGTTATCACTGTTACTATTACTGTTCTACTTTGKTTTATTTCAATTATTAAACTGTTTTTATCTCAACCCGCGAGTTTTCCTACTTGTGCCCTCCCGATTCTCTCCCCCATCCCACCGGAGCCGGGGGGTGAGTGAGCGGCTGCATGGTGTTTAGGTGCTGCCAGGGTTAAACCACGACACCACGTCTTTTAAATACCTCCAGGGATGGTGACTCAACCACTTCCCTGGGCAGCCTGTTCCAATGCTTGACAACCCTTTCGGTGAAGAAATATTTCCTAACATCCAACCTCCCCTGATGTAACTTGAGGCCAGTTCCTCTCGTCCTATCACTTGTTACTTGGGAGAAGAGACCGACACCCACCTCGCTGCAACCTCCTTTCAGGTAGTTGTAGAGAGCGATAAGGTCTCCCCTCAGCCTCCTCTTCTCCAGGCTAAACAGTCCCAGTTCCCTCAGCCGCTCCTCATAAGACTTGGGCTCTAGACCCTTCACCAGCTTTGTTGCCCTCCTCTGGACACACTCCAGCAACTCACAATGCCTTTCTTGTAGCGAGGGGCCCAAAACTGAACACAGTATGCAAGATGCGGCCTCACAGTGCTGAGTACAGGGGGACAATCACTTCCCTACTCCTGCTGGCCACACTATTCCTGATACAGGCCAGCATGCCGTTGGCCTTCTTGGCCACCTGGGCACACTGTTGGCTCATATTCAGCTGGCTGTCAGCCAACACCCCCAGGTCCTTTTCCACCAGGCAGCTTTCCAGCCACTCTTCCCCCAGCCTGTAGCATTACGTGGGGTTGTTGTGACCCAAGTGCAGGACCCAACAATTAGCCTTGTTGAACCTCGTACAGTGGGCCTCAGCCCATCGATCCAGCCTGTCCAGATCCCTCTGCAGAGCCTTCATACCCTCAAGCAGATCAACACTCCTGCCCAACTTGGTGTCATATGCAAACTTACTGACGGTGCATTTGATCCCCTCGTCCAGATCATTGGTAAAGATATTAAACAGAACTGGCCCCAATACTGAGCCCTGGGGAACACCACTTGTGACCGTCCACCAGCTGGATTTAACTCCATTCACCACAACTCTCTGGGCCTGGCCATCCAGCCAGTTTTTTCAGCCAGTGAAGAGTACGCCCGTCCAAGCCATGAGCTGCCAGTTTCTCCAGAAGAATGCTGTGGGAAACGGTATCAAAGGCTTTACTAAAGTCTAGGTAGACAACATCCACAGCCTTTCCCTCATCCACTGAGTGGGTCACCTTGTCATAGAAGGAGATTGAGTTAGTCAGGCAGGACCTGCCTTTCATAAACCCATGATGACTGGGTCTGATCACCTGGTTGTCCTGTATGTGCCACGTGATGGCACTCAAGATGATCTGCTTCATAACCTTCCCCAGCACCGAGGCCAGGCTGACAGGCCTGTAGTTCCCTGGATCCTCCTTCTGGTCCTTCTTATAGATGGGTGTCACATTTGCTAACCTCCAGTCAACTGGGACCTCCCTGGTTAGCCAGGACTGCTGATAGATGATGGAAAGTGGCTTGGTGAGCACTTCCGCCAGCTCCCTCAGTACCCTTGGGTGGATCYCATCCAGCCCCATAGACTTGTGTGTGTCTAAGTGGTGTAGCAGGTCGCTAACCACTTCCCCTTGGATTATGGGGGCTTCATTCTGCTCCCYGTCCCTGTCTTCCAGCTCAGGGGGCTGGGCACCCCAAGAACAACTGGTCTTACTCTTAAAGACTGAGGCAAAGAAGGCATTGAGAACCTCAGTCTTTTCCTCATCCTTTGTCACTATGTTTCCCCCCACATCCAATAGAGGATGGAGATTCTCCTTAGCCCTCCTTTTGTTGCTAATGTATTTATAGAAACATTTTTTATTGTCTTTTATGGCAGTAGCCAGATTAAGTTCTAGTTGGGCTTTGGCCCTTCTGCTTTTCTCCCTGCATAACCTCACGACATCCTTGTAGTCCTCCTGAGTTGCCTGCCCCTTCTTCCAAAGGTCATAAACTCTCTTTTTTTCCCTGAGTTCCAGCTCTCTGTTCAGCCAGGCTGGTCTTCTTCCCCGCCAGCTTGTCTTTTGGCACATGGGGATGGCCTGCTCCTGCGCCTTTAAGATTTCCTTCTTGAAGAATGTCCAGCCTTCCTGGACTCCTTTGCCCTTCAGGACTGCCTCCCAAATGACTCCGTCAACCAATYTCCTAAACAGGCCAAAGTCTGCCCTCTGGAAGTCCAAGGTAGCAGTTCTGCTGACCCCCCTCCTTACTTCTCCAAGAATCAAAAACTCTTATCATTTTGTGATCAAGGCTCAAGACAGCCTCCAACCATCACATCACCCACAAGTCCTTCTCTGTTCACAAACAACAGGTCCAGCGGGGTGCCTTCCCTAGTTGGCTCCCTCACCAGCTGTGTCAGGAAGTTCTCTTCCACACACTCCAGGAACCTCCGAGACTGTTTCCTCTCTGCTGTATTGTACTTCCAGCAGACATCTGGTAAGTTGAAGTCCCCCACGAGAACAAGGGCTAGTGATCGTGAGACTTCTCCCAGCTGCTTCTAGAATATTTTGTCTGCCTCTTCATCCTGGTTGGGTGGTCTATAACAGATTCCCACCGTGATATCTGCCTCGTTGGCCTTCCCCCTGATTCTTACCCATAAACAATCAACCCTATCGTCACCATCATTAAGCTCTAGACAGTCAAAACACTCCCTCACATACAGGGCTACCCCACCGCGTCTGCTTCCTTGCCTACCCCTTCTGAAGAGTTTATAGCCATCCATCGCAGCACTCCAGTTGTGTGAGTCATCCCACCATGTTTCCATGATGGCAACTATATCGTAGTTTTCCTGCTGCGCAATGGCTTTCCAGCTGCATGCATTGGTGTAGATGCACTTCAGTTGGGTATTGGTCCCGCCACCTTTTTGGAGGGAGAAACCCTAATTCCTATGTGACCATTCTCAGGCGCTTCCATGGTTTCTAACACACCCATAACCTTTGTGCCTTTGCTGCCGCATGGATCTCCATCCCCTACCTCCACTGAGATGGCAGACCAAAGGACCTCGCTAGCACACCGTCCCTCAAACATTGGCATGCTGCCCCCAGGGTTATCTCTAGCAAGCCTGGTTATACCCCTTTCCCCCTTCAAATCTAGGTTAAAGTTCTTTCAATGAGCCCTGCTAACTCCTGTGCAAAGCTCCTTTCCCCCCTTTGAGACAGGTATATCCCATCTGTCGCCAGCAGGCCCGGTGTCACGTAGACCAAAAAACCCCAAATTCTGCTGGTGACACCAGGCTCGGAGCCAGGTCTTGATCTGCTGGCTCTTCCTGTTTCTTCCCTCATCATTCCCTGCAACTGGAAGGATAGAGGAGAACACKACTTGTGCTCSTGAYCCCTTAACCAGTCATCCCAAGGCCCTGAAGTCTCTCTTGATTGCCCTCAGACTTCTTGTTGCAACTTCATTGCTGCCTACCTGAAAGATCAACAATGGATAGTAATCTGAGGGCCATACCAGGGTAGGAAGCTTTCTCTTCACATCTTTAACCCAGGCCCCAGGGAGGCAGCAGACTTCCCTAAGAAGTGGGTCCCGTCTGCATATTGGGCCTTCAGTTCCCTTCGGAAGGGACAATGACAATGACCCGTCTTTTTTTCTTTATGGAAGCAGTTTTGATGCAGAGCATAGGCCGACTTAACCTCGGCGACACCTCCAAGCTAGATGAACCGTGGTCCTTGTTATTGTTCGATTCCACTTGCAGAGCCTTGTACCTATTACGCAAGGGCACCTGGGGAGATGGGGTGGTCACGGAGGAGAGGTGCCTGCTGCCCCGGGCAGGAACTTGTCACCATTGCCCCCTCTCCCTTAAGTCACTGTGTTCAGCCAGGCAGAGAGAGGACAGGGAATCCTCCATGTCATGCGTCCTGTCTGCTTGTTGGGCCTGTCTCAGGGAAGGTAGGGTGCGATTCCAGCAGTCTATCTCTCTCTCGTTCTCCCTGATACTCCTCAACCTACTCACCCCCTCCCTCCCAGAGCTCTGTCACTAAGCGGAGAGAGCTAAAACACAGCAGAAAACCATACACTGCTGCTGTCTACATCCTCTCTCTTCTGCAATAATTTCCGAGGCTAACAGGCAAAAGCCTCAACAAAATAGTATTACATATTTTAAAAATGAGAATTCTTATTATATTATGTATGGTAACGACAAACCATATTTTTCTCCAGAAGAGACAAATGAAAAACATAAGCAAAAATTATTCTATAAACTAAACTAAATGGAATAAATTAGTATCTTCCACAAAAATTGAAGATTCACCCAAATTAACCATCTAGAAGGTAAAAATTCACACACATCCCGAAGAGAAACATATGCATTACACTGTCAGTAAATTACTTTTCAAGCATCTACTTAAGGTTGACAATATCTGAGAAGTTCCCATTTCTCTCCACAAACTCCATAATGTGAGTCTAGACTGGAAAAATGTAGATGACTACAGTGTACATGCAACCATAGGTTAGCCAAATTTCACCTGTATAGACAAAACTTACTCTTCTCACAGTTTGGGATCTGAGACAAATTCCAGGAGGACGAAAAGGAAGCAGGAAGACAGTGGGGCTGAAGATACTCTACTAAGCTCTCGAACACTAGGAAGTATCCATGGCTTGTCCAAGGACTTCCAGGAGCAATTTACAGTAAAAAGGGATGAAGCAGTAACCACAAATCTCTGCACTCTCGAGGCACGGCTGTCCTTAAATGTTGCAGATTTGGTTTTCTTCTAGCAAAGCAACTACCCTTTTGAGCTCTTAGAAGTAGACATTTCCCCAACCCAGTCCTCTAGATCCCAACTTGCCTTGCCTAGAAGGCATAAAGAGGACTAGGACATAATCTGCTGATGCATTGCCCTTCTCTGCAGACCTTTCCTGTCCACTTCCAGGCATGAAAAAATTATGCTGGTGGGGACATAGAGATTTGGCACTGATACCTCTGCCCTGCATATAGAATAAATTCCCTAGTGAGGTACTCAATAACAGGAGAACAAAGAATGAGGTGTTTTTTCTTTTGTCTTTTTCACTCATTTCTCATGGTATTTGCAAATGGCTCAGATCAGGAAGTGGAGCAGAAGAGTCTCTTATAAAAGGCAATGGGGGAACTGGATAGCAAGCAAGGTCATAGTGACAGAAATGTTTAGTTATATTTGAAGTAAGACTTGAAATGTTTGTTCTGGTTAGTTCTTAGGAAGTAAGACTGACAACTGTATCAGCATGAAAAAAAAAAAAGGAAAAAAGAAAAAGAAAAATCTCATTTCAAGGGCTTAAGTGTTAAACTGTTGCTGAGGACTAGCAGGTCTGATCTGCCAAAAATTTTAAAGGGTGCTGAGATATGTCATTGCAATTAATGAATCCCAGGTCTCCAATTAACATTGATCTAATTTATTTGAACTAAAGATACTCAGAGAGTACTCCTTGTAGACAGTCTCTTCTCATCCTGAGCTTCCAGATGTCTAGCCTTCCTTGTTGCCTATCCCTGTATCTTTTCTAGACCATATAATGCTTTCTGACCAGAAATGCATATAGCAAGTATTCCAAATGGGGGTTCACCAAAAAGGTTATAAAGGCATGTGATTTGTTTTCAATAATTTTCCCAATGATTTCTAGAACTTAGCTTGAGTGCCAGTGGACAGTAAGCTGATGGTCTAAACAAACAAACAAACCAACAAACAAACAAACAAAAAAAAACCCCAAACAAAAAACCCACCACAAAACAAAAAAACACAAAACAAAAAAACAATGAACAAAACCATTCAAATCAGTATTTTCCTATCTTGCAGAATTCCATTTACTAAAGAGATGGATTTCTTCTGCAATCCAATATTTAGCCTACTATACTTGGGGTAGGAGAAAGAAAAGGGGAAGAAAATCATAAATAAATAAATACATGTAAAAATAATTTTTATAACAAAATAAAATAACTCCGTTGTGATTTACTGCTCCTTGTTCAACAGAAAGCTCAGTTACTTAGGAAATGGGTATTTCCAAATTACTAGTCTGATGCACAAATTCAGAAAGTCTTTCCAAATAAGTTAGGTTAACAACACAGTACATGCTACCTTAATTGCTCAATAGGATATGTACAGGCCATCTTAAGTGTAAGGAAAAAACCCAAACCCCCAAAAACCAGCTTTGAGGTGCTTTTTAATTAATTTAAAACAGCAAAAATGGGGGGGCAACATAAACAAACAAATAAAAAAAACTAAACAAAAAAMCAGTCCTAATTGCAAAGAGAAGAAACCCTCTTATTTGCAGTGTTGTTCCTTCATTTGTAGTAATATGCTTTCAGACAGTCTCCTTGCAGGTAGATTCCTACCAAAGAGATTAATTTAAATGCCAAAATTGGTATGAGAAGTGAAGAGCACTGAAAGCAGTTACCAAATATATYAAAACGCCATTATATTTTTTGTCATTTTAAGAGAGCATCCATGTGAACCAAATGCCAGGTGTATGCTCTGTAGTCTCAGGGTGCCAGTATTTGTGATTTTATGATTTCTCCCCTTTATAAACTGAGTAATAAGCAGCACCTGTGGATAGAAGACTGCTTATTCTTCTGATGGAATCTGTAACCCATTTCACATTATAGTGAAAAGGTTAATTCTGCTCAACAACATGCTGTGTCCTTCGGTATCTGATTTTATGTACCATTCCATGGATAGCTGGTTTTAATAGCTCATTTATTTTTCTTCAAGTGCAGCTTTTGAAACTGAATATTTTGATGCCTTCCCTGGAAGCAGATAGCATCAGACCCCTTGTGTGAGGGCAAATACAGAACCACAATGAGAACACCCAGTTAATACAAAAAAAGTCCACAACAATGAGATACACTCTGAAGCATGAAGATTATGAGATACGGAGAGACAGACGTTAGAAAGAAAAATATTCATCGAGCATAGTACATAACTATCCACTTCAGAATTTTTGTACTATCCCCTGAAGTATTTAATATTGGTCAGGAATTCAAAGTAACCATACACATCTCACTGATTCATGATGCCAGAGAGAAAAGTTCTGGGACCATTCATCACTTGCCAGCAACCCATAAAAACTTGGGTAAATAGCAAGGAATGTAACAGTTAAGAGGCCTATTTCAGTTTGGGATTTAGTAAACTTTCAGCAATAATCAGGGAGTTACATTCAAGATAACACTCAAGAGAACACATTCAATGCTTCAAATTGATAGGGAATCTCAAGGAAGAGGAAATCAGTACCATGAAACAATTCATCTATTCTTGTGTCAACAGAGCATAATCCTATGAAAGGAAAAGGAATTAGTATTTTATATCACTCCCAGTACATTTCTGTTTGTTATAAAGTTTACTAACAATATCAAATGAATAGGAAACATACATAATGCATGAATCTCTAAAATAAAAAAGCATTATCAGTTATTTAACAGAAACAACATAAATTCAGCAAGAGCAGAAGGAAATTATTTTAAGTAAGTTCCCTTGATATAGATCCAAATATTCACATGAAATTAAATTATAGCACCTCTATTGTTCCCTAATAATCACTGGGAAATAAAGGTCATTATTTTACATTCCCTGGTGGCTTGTTGCTGAAGTCATTGGAAAGGCAGTGGGGATGAATCTAACTTTTTATCCTATTGGTGCACTAATTCTAAAACCCAAGAGTCAGAGCTGTTTGGTTGGGGTTTTTTTAATGCACCATTTACCAACAGCATCATTAAATTAACACCATGAAATGACAGCTATCAAACATAAGGCAGTATATCATAAAAAAGGCGTCTTACGAGTTACTTTTTCCTTTATTTGCTTTTTAAGGGGAAATATTTGGTGCATGACCTCTGGTTTTTCAAAGACTATTAGTCAATTTTTTAGCATCAGGAAATAAAAGACAAGGATAAAAGAAATTGACTTACAATAATCAACATACTATTACTGCTGCCAATAATAATGGCTGCAAAGCTTTACACAACAGAATATTTATTTATGTGATACACAGTTTTATTTAACCTTACACTTCAGTGTTTTTCCAAGTAATACTGTTCATAATATCTTGTTTCACTAGCTTCTTCTAAAGAAAACAAAAACAAGTTCCTTTTGGTTCTTTATGCAAGAAGGACAGAAGACTTGCTAAGCACCTCTCAAACTATTTCCTTGACCATTGGAAACACTTAATTTATACATTCAGTGGGCAAGCACTCCCACACACCTCTCTGTGTTCACCAAAACAAAAAAATAATTTTACTTAYGAAGAATTTAATAGGCATCGGATGAGAAATAAACTGGTGATATGAATATATACTTTCCACATTCAAATCTGATTCATGCACTCGTATGCATGCTAATAAATTAATAATATAAAATTCAAGGCAGGGAAACAAGATCATTAGCTGGTAAGTGAAATTAACATCTGTCATTCCATATTCCCGTACACCCAGCATTTGCTGATACAGTACTGTCTTTTACTGTCACACACTTCAAGAATTAAAAGGAAGTTGTAAATGGTACGACGAAGTGTATCCATAAACAGTTTCAACACTGACTAGCTGCTTTTCTCCAAGCCTTCTACAAAATGTCAAAAAGAACAAGCTTTTTTTAAAAAAAAAGACTTTTTCAAGTTTTCTCTTTTTATGCAGAAGTAAAGGAAATCAAACTCTTAAAGACCTGCATGCCCTGTCTCGAGCTTTCCAGTCAGCTGAGAACTTCTAAAATCATCACTACTCTGCAAACCGGCTGCCTTGAAGTGCTTCTAGCAGAGGAATCAAAGTGTATACGTAATGCTCCATACTTCCTCAGAAATAGGCAAAAAATGTTTTGAAGATTTCACAGTTAAATCACAAGTTTGTCAAGCAGAAAACTCTTATTACTAGTAATCTGTTCAGCATCTAGCATGGCACACTGATCCTCACAGGGACCTCCGGGCTCTGTGATGGCATGCATAAAACTGCAGTAAGAGAACTGGAGAATAAAAAACAAGCATCTTTGACAAAGGTGATACTTTCTGTATTGCTTTTTTGTTTTGGTTTGGTTTTAACATTCTAAGCCCTTACAGCAAAGATGTATACCATAACATACAATAAATTCATTCATTATAGTATGAAAAGCTGCAAATTAATGGGTTTCAGGGGAAAAATGTCAGGAGAGCCCGTCTTTTGCCTCTAAATAAAACCAGACACAATCTTTAAGTCAGTACACTGCATCATAGCAGGATCTCTGATTTGTATGACTGTATGAAGCTTGTACAGCAATAACGCTTTGGATACTTTTATGGAGTATTTAGGACTTTGTGACCTAGGGCCAGAGCAGTAAGTAATGCAGCCCAACACACAATGGAAAACATCTCTATCATGTAAATGCTATCACAGTGTGGCACTGGACATAAACTCAGAAAACAGAAAAAAAGACAACCAACCTCTTTTTAATTTATAAAATTTATCCCTAAAGAATAGCATGGGCGCAGTAACTACATAGAGAACTAGGTGGGACTGGTTTATCCTATATGTATTTTTTCAAGCCTCAGACTCTAATTTTTGCATTTGGCTCTACCAGGAACAAATATTTTAGGAAGTTTAATTCCAATAATAATTAAATAAATTCCACCAACAGACAGATCAAACTTTTTACAAACAGAGAAATTCTAAGTTTGCTGAATTTTCTTATTCAAATATCGCTATCATGATAACTGTGTGTCGTCGATTCTCTCAGCATGAGCATTCAATTTGAAGACCAAACAGAATGGGGCTATTTCAGACTCAGCGAAAAGCTGGATGCAAATGATTTCCCATCAAGAGCAGCTTCTCCACACATGAATACTATTCGCTACTTTGTTTACAATGATTTGATGATCACATTCTACTAAACTTATAGCCATTTGTAAAATATTTTTCTGTGAGACTGAAATGTCACCCAAGTCTTTGGCCCTGCATTGGGATCCAACAGCTCAGCTATACAATCCATGCATTCCCATTAAAGTCATACTGAAATAGAACAAAAAGTATCTTTCTATCTGACTGGTCTTTTTTCACGTAATAAAATTAATGTTTTTCCCCCTTTTACTCTAATGGCCTTCCTGCAAGATACAAAGTAAAACATTACATGGAAAGATCAAATTATAAACCACAGAGAGGCCAGAAACTTCTAAAAGTGAAAAAGGGAGCGACTCCTCTGAGGAAAAAAAAAAAAACAGAAAGAAAGATAAAATAAAGGGAAATTATCTATACATATTATGAAAGACTAACCAGTTTGAAAAACAAAACCTTCACCTATTCATTGCTTTTCCTTTTTCTAATAGTTAGCTCACAATAATCTTTAACCTAAACTGGAAAGCTATTAATTTGAAACATTAACTAAGTAATTAATAAGTGTTCTGGTAAACGTCTTTTAAGGCAGTAAGTACTGAACAGTCACCTTCTTACTCTTCCATCTATCCAGGAAAAAATATTTAGCATGAAGCAAAAATTTTGCACTTTTATAGGTTTAGGTGATATTAACTATGCAACTGTACCATACAAATGTTTATGATTTTGCCACTCTAAAATATTTATGTAAACAGAAATAGCAGGAGACCAATTCTATGGTTATTTACTCGTAGGAATAAGAGAACTTTCTGTATTCCTCTTCCTGGATTAATAAATTTCCTCCAATCTGAGTCAGGAAATCCTTTTCCTCACCTCCCTAAATACTCATAAGAGAAGGAAAACAAGGACAGACATAGTCATTGGATGGATTTGAGCTAGTTAAACTTTCACAATATTTAAAAATCCTTCTACTGAGGTTAATCCTTACCTCACTTCTTTATTCATGATTGACTTCCAAGGAAGAAAAAAAAAGTAGTTTCATTGCTTATGTGGAATTGTTTAAAAAATACTTGTACAAGAATATACTTAAAACTTCTTTAACAAAACTACATCTGAATAGAAATATAAATGAAAGTATACTGTAGATTCATCATTATGGAAACAAACAGAATAAGAATACCATAACAAAGGACAAATCTGACAAGTCTGATGTACTCTGCAAGAGTTTCTCAGAGATGATGAATTTGGTTTCTTTTCTTACCACTTATTTATCATATTCTTGGATTACTAGTATACATTCACTGGACAAGACTCTAAAAGTATTTCATTAAATACAAATACCCATCTACATTTCCACTATAAGCTCTTCATTACAGTTTACTTTATTGCTGTGCCTTGTGACTAATAAGACAAGATGGGAGAAAGGAAAGGTACAACAGCATTCAGAGGTTATTTTGGGGTGGGGAGCAGGGAGGGAGAAAATCGTGAGAAAACAGTTTTTAAATCGATGCAAAAGTATTTGGCTGAACACTCCATTAAAAATTGCTGCAGTCTGTGCTGTCACATTTCTGCCTTTGCAGAATCAAGTGATTCTTAGGAAATACTTAACATCTAATACACAAATAAAAAAAATAAAAATAGCATTTCAGAAGGAATAGAAAAAAAGTACTATTTTATACAAAAAGAGGCCCAATGCAACATACTATTGCTAGCAATCTTACCAGTCGTCTCCTCTCCTCTTCAACAGCAATCAGGAGCCGAGCAAACTCCTTCAATGACTGGGCTGAAAAGAAAACAAAGAAAAAGAATGTCCTGGTCAACATTACATTTTAAGACCAGATGAGTCCATTATCTGGATTTAAGTTGCAGTGATAAGGTACTGTTCTTATATAGTAGTCCACTGAAATCATTAAATTAAGCACAGACTGCAGTGAGCAGCAGGTCAAGAGCAGGTAAAAAACAAAGGAAAAGAACCTGAGTTTTAAGAGTCATGTGTATTTAAAAAATAAATTTTTAAATGGAATATGGCAAACTGATTTTCCTGAAATGTGCAAAGATCAGTCTCAAAACAAAGAATTCTACAATCAGCCACAAAATTTACTTTAGCACACAAGGAGCAGAAAGAAACTGCAAAGAAAAATCTTGAGTTTCTCCTATTGAAGTGTAGCTACAAATATTTGCAAGAACTATGAAAAATATTTACGTAAAAATTTGAAAGTCAAAATTTTAGAAGAAATGCATTACTTATGCCAAATGTTTATGCTTAGCAGCTCTTTGGCTTTATGCTTTGCAATGACAAGCTCTCAGGTGATGAGAACAGATGACTGATTTATAAGCAAGCTTTGAATTCTGCTACAACTGTGAGAGAGTCTTTGCTCAAAACTGCCTTCAAATATAAGTCAAAGGGCTGTAGCGGATGTCAACAGAAACATAATAAAAGTATTAACCCATAAAAGAGGGCAAGAAATGGGAAAACATTCCAAAAACTCTCAAGGCTTTATTCTCATGTAAGCAAGTGGTGCAAATCTCTCTAGAAACATCTATCTTTCCATTTATATTACTTTCTCAAGGGCATATGGGTTGTTCAGATTTCAGCATCACAGTTCCACAGACAAAAAAGCCAGAGAAGAATCATGTGAAGAGAGCTAAGTAGCTCTTTTTACTTTCTCCTGATGCTTCTAGCAGTAATTGCTGCCAATGACAGGATGCTAAATTTCATGATTTAAAGCTCTGATCTCAGAATGTAGATCCATAAATCCTACAGCTTCTCACAACAAACTTGAGGCAATCTAAATCATCTTTTCAAGAGGAAAAAAACAAGGAAACAAAACTTAGAGAATTTCTCAAAAGAACAGGCTTCAAAGTCTTCACAGTTAACCAACATACACCGCTGAGGGTATGCTAACAGAACTCTCGTCCTCTTAGCTATTCTTCCATCTTCTTAAGTGTTTTTACAAAATGTGTCACTCTCCAATAATATGGCTTCATCCTGTCTCAATTTCCCTGAAAGATTTAAGGAAATAAGTACATTTTCTAGAGGATCTGCTATGTTCCAGTATCTTCTAAGAGGGAACCAGCATCTAGGTTGCCTTAACTTGTCAGCATTCACGAATTGCTACTTCATTTTCGGACCATACCCAAAATTTTATCCTTTATCCCATCTGGACGTTGCAGAGGTCAACCTTGCATTCTTCTTGCTCTCTTTTAACTTTTACAGCTGAAGAACACTTCGCTGTTTGTTCCAATTTCTTCTGCAAGACCTTACATCGTTTATTTTTTGCAACTGTAATGTTATACCTGCATATCTTGACCTCTAAGTCATTCTTTGCTGACAAATCCTTTTTTCCCTGTTATTACTCATGAGCTCTTTGTTTAGTCCAAATACACCTGGTAAGTTAAATGTCCATCCAGTTGGGTCTCAAGCCTTTTCCTTTAATATTTTTCCCTGAGAACACAAACACCAGAAAATTTTGCTACCTTTTAAGTAAAAGAAATTCTAGGCCTCCTGCACAAACTTCTGAACTCCTTGATTCAGGCTTATCAGCTGAGCCTTTCAGTTCCTGACATTCAGTTACTTACCAGCTCAACCTTTATCAGAGTTATGTCTTGAGATCAAGAACTTAAGTTTGCTATCCATTGAATTAACTCAATCTCTTAGAGTCAGCTCATAATATCCCAACTGTCAAAACCAGGTAGATGATGAACTGACTGGTTAAGTTACCTGATAGGAAATCTGTTGAGTGTTACATTCAAGAATATCTATGTACCCATTACGAAATCCTAAAAACTAAATAAACAATGAGCCAAACACACATGGCCAAACTATTTCTTATTTTAACACTGATATCCCCCAAAATTTAACAAGAAACAATCCTTGTCTGCAGAAAACAGGAAAGAGCCAGTTCACCCCCTGCACATGTGGCAGAGTTATTCTCTACCCACCATTTAAAAAAAATTAATCTTTTCAAATAAACTAGATAAGCATATTGTTTGAATTTTATTACCTATTCAGGGAATTGGGATGCACTTCAGAAAACCAGCTGACTTTCTAGTAAAGCCAGCAAGAGAAATTGTTTCCAGATTATTTCAGTGAAATAATTGGTCATTTTTAACCACAAGATGATGTGTTACTGCAGTCACATGTTAAAACTCCATTCCCCCTCCTTTTTTCGCTTTTTTACTGTAGAGTCACTCACAATGACAGAACTATTTCAAAGACAAATGATCATACCAAGCACTATATCTTTGTGAGGACAGCAGATCCAGAACCTACTGAAATTTAAGTTTTCCCTACCCACATCAAGTCTTATGGTACTCTTCACTTAAGTGTCTGATCACATCATTAAAACCATTCTTAACACAACAAAGGCTCATGAATTTTTTTTTCTTCATCATCTGCAATGAGAAATTTAACACTTTACACCTTTCAGCAGCCAAGCACAAATACTGCCAGTTCCCAGCCCCAAGGTATGGGCAGCACTTTATCTAAATCAAATAGAAAGGGTGGGGGACAGGTAGGTAAAAGCAATACAGTTGTGAAGAAAAAGATATCCTCTCTGGTCAGGCAATATTCAGAGTTTTAGGAGCAAAAAGATAGTAAAGGAAGAACAGCAGGAAGCAGAAACTGGGCAGAAGGATGACTGGAAACTGTGAGGAGGAAGAAAAAAACCAAAAAACAGTAAGAGAAGCTTTTGATTCATCTTCCTAATTTCAAGGCAGAACCAAAGGGTTTTTTAGTTTCAAAGTCAAAATTTTTGCTTAGGATTTAAATAAAACCAGGACAGAGAGAAAAAACTATAAAAATATGTTCTGTAAGTGTGCAAATCAAGATTTTCCTCAATGTTTAACACTAATATAAAAGTACTAATATGTCCCCTATACAGTGCCTCAGCTAAAGACTGAGAAGCTGTCTCCTCCTCTTCCCTGTTGCCTCACCTTTCAGGGAATTATAAAGGTCAAAGTTTCACTAAGAGCACAGAACCTACACTCTTCAGCAGCACTAAGAGAAACCATTCCCCTGATCCTAGCGACACCTTTGTTGCAGACACCCCTTCGCATCAATACTGACTACGTCTCCATTGTTCGCTGCCCAACACCCACATCCATCCTTTTTGTGCCAGTCAATGCCCACGAAGCCATGGAGCGTCCTTTCCCAGCTCAGGAGGTGCACGGGGAGAACAAGTGCATCGTGTAATTCAGACTGTAATGAAGGATGCACGCCCAGTATGCAGACAGAGCTCAGCAACATGGACATCTCTGGTGACCCCACTGGTTCTTCTGCCCTTGCAATGGCACCACGTAATATCAAAAAAGGCTTTACCACCACCAGCTCTCCTACAATACCAATGAGCATTGCACCACTTCTGAATCTTTCATGTTATTACACCCTTCTTCCCATACATCCCCCAATCAGTCTGACCTCATTAAAAGCCAGGGTCTGTCCCCAGAGAACTTCATCTGTGCTGGCAGCTGCAGCGGGAGGTGGCAAAGAGAAGGCAAGACAGCCCTCACTCCTCTTTCCCCAGCGTACACTTTTCCCTTCTTCCTCCCCTCTTTTCCCACAGCTCCCCTCTGGCTGCCGACAGGTGACAGCTCCGCCTCACTTGGGGACCGGGCTGGGCAGACAGAGGGATACACAGCGCAGAGCTCACCGTGGGGCATCAGGCGTCCCCGGCAGGGCTCGCCTGMGGGGACGGCTCGCCCATGGGGCCGCCGGACGCCCCCGGAGAGC
Source organism: Phoebastria nigripes (assembly GCA_035582835.1). Classification (NCBI taxonomy): domain Eukaryota; kingdom Metazoa; phylum Chordata; class Aves; order Procellariiformes; family Diomedeidae; genus Phoebastria; species Phoebastria nigripes. Next base: position 392,505 of record JAYKAV010002874.1, on the reverse strand, counting down.
TGGGCAGGGGCGTCGTTCCCCTCCACAACTGGGCCCGCTCTCAGGATTTCAGCACAAACCCGAGGCACAGGGTACACGCACCTAATTCTGGATTCCCTGCTCTCAACAGGAAACAAACAAATATTTCAACAATAATAATCTGAGGTGCTTTTGCGTAGTTAAAACACAGAAGATTTTTAAATCAGAACCATTTGTGTCAGATGTGGCCCACTACTGTCTGTCAGGAAGCCCGGGAATTACACACAGGCCTCACAATCTTTTCTTACTAATGCTGCAACATTTTAATTTTTTTCTTCCTCTTCTTTTTAATCAGAATAGACACAGAAGAACTAAAGTGAACTTTGTAAATACAAAAGGGGGTGGGAGGAGGAAGAGTCGAGTACTTTACAAGAGGAAACGTCAAGGGAATGTGCTGATAAGAAATAAATTCTGAAAACATACCAATAATATAAAGTACAATATCTAACCTAACTTATATTAAATACAAAATATTTTTAATTATTTTCAAAAAGCATTACTGTTATTGGTGGGCCATTTTAAGTAAAACAAAGTGCTGCCTTAATACTTTATTCTAAGTCATTATGAGACACTAGATTACAAAATCCAAATAGTTTTACAGTCTGCTTTTTATTTAAGGGCTATTCAAAGGACTTGTAAGATACACTTGGCATCATGATGGAACCGGTGCCTGTGAAAAGCAATGCCCAACAAGTAAAAACAATTGTATATGTACCCGGCTGTACACTTGTGGACTCAATCATCACAATTAAAACAGGTCACCAGCTGTTTTCTCTGGAGCGTTCCCAACCCAGCAATAATTTGCTGCAAAATTTCCCTTGTTCTGGAGAAGTAGCTCCCATTACTTTATTTAAAAAAAACCCAACACTCTTTATTTTTAAATGAAAAGTCTTTTAATTAATTTGCTTCATAAGGAAGCAAACTAACAGTACCAACAGCTTAAACCTTAACGGTGTAGATCAACAACGTCCTTTCTTCCAAAAGATGCATGTGTTTCATTTGKTTTTTTATCCCTATCATTTCAAACATACAGTACAGCTCCACAAACAACTATACTTGCATAATCAAGAGAGAACTGAAGCTTAGTGTAGTACTAAGTGAATGAGGGAGAAATGAAAAAGGATAAAAAATTATTTATCTGAATTTACAGAATGCATTATTAAAAATACGCCTCAATTATGCTCTAGAATTCTGGTTTACTGCATTAAAATCAACCCAGCGGTTCATAGGAAAAAAACCATGCACTTAATAAACTTTATGAAGTTTCTGTTATATACTTGTGTAGAGAATGTATCACCTTAAAACAGCATGCCTATGGACATTATTGAAGCTACTCTATCAATAATTATCTTAATACTAAAGAGTACAGTGTTACACTGCACTACTAAATGTTACATACAATAGGTATGATGCCATCTATATTTAATGAGAAAAGGAAAGCAACATGTATGAAATCTAGAAGTAGTTTTATATGACCAATACTGAATTCAAAGACATAAAGCCAAGTTTGGAAGGTAATGTTCAACTCGAGATAGAATGGAAAGTTACTGTGGAAGAAATAATAAAAATAAATGTTCTTTTCTGTGAAATGGACTGTTGGTTTAACTTATACTTACACATGCAGTCTTAAACAATGCATAGGCAATTTTTAAATACTCTGAAGTACACTAAAAAATATTTTATAGTATTCTAAGCAGATATCACCACTATCTTCAGATACGTGAATGCCAATATGGAAAAAATATACATACAGAAAGATGTCATTTGTTCTTATGACATCTCGCTGTATAAGAGGTGAAAACGTGCAAGCCTGTCAGAGTTTTCCTTGTATCTTCCTGATCTGACTGGGGAAATGCCAGGACTGTGCTGTACATTGCTCCCGACACACTTTGGCAGGAAGGTCAGTCAAGTACATCCTCCCTCCAGAACTGGTCATATCTAGCATAGACATGCTATAGCAGGCTCTGAATTCATGCTTGAGCACGAACTTCAACTAAAGCCTCCAAGGGAGTTGTTCCCAGTAAGTAATACATTACCGAATCAGAATTCAAGATGGATCTAAGACCCATAAGGACATTTCCTAAGGATTAACACTTGTTTACTAGACTTCAGTGACAAAACAGAATAAATATAAGACCCATGAATGCTCGGAGGGCTAGAAGAAGAGACTTTCTTTTCTGATTCTAAAATGAAAGTAAATGTATTATTAAATAGTTACTAATTCACAGACATATTTCCAGAGCTTTTAATGACTAGCAATATTTGCAGCCACAAATGCTATTTCAAGCTGTTTTTCAAAAAAACACAACATCAAATAAAATTTCCATCCTTCTTTCTGTGGCTTTAAGCCACAGACATTTTATGTCCAAATTTATGCTTCGAGGACTACATATTGTTCTCCAAATATGATCACATCTTCCACTATATACTGGCAAGCAGAGAACTTTATCAGAGCACAGCTACTGAAATCCGTGTAACTAAAAATAAACAAACAAAACCCAAGGCTTTTCTCTACTTTGTTTGAGTTAAAGCACTGTAAACTCAGAGTAAATGCAGTGGTATTTTGTCCTCTACATCATAATTTGGAGCATATTGGCTCTTTGCAGTATTAGGACAGAGAGATGGTAGTAAGTGCTCCAAATTCCCCATGAAGACAAAACCAGGAATGAAACTATCACAGATTCAGTAACAGTCTCCCCGCTTGACCTCCCCTGGTTTATGGCATTCAATCCCTGTATGTTTTTTAGGGGGTGTTCCCCATGAACAGATGTTTAAAAGCCCTTCCATTGCTGGCCATAACCAGGCACAAGCATTTCCCCTGACCAGTCTTCTGGGTTTTGTCACACTATAAAGGCAAGACAAACCAGCAGAAAAGGCCAGCAAGTTAAGTTCCACAGTAACAATGGAACCTCCTGTCTGAGCACAATACACGTGTGCCTCAAAGTGCAGACTAATATGCGAACCATGTAAGGTGACAAATCAAGATATAAGCTTAATCAAAGCCCAAAGCTTTGCAAGATGTGTTTGCAAGTACAGTATATATGTACATACCGTATTGGGCAACTGGAATTTTAACTCAAAAGTATTTTCATCTTGCAAAACTTAATGAGCAAATATAGCAAGGTATTTTATGAAGGTTTTTTTCTAAACACATGTAAAGCATAAAATGTAGGGCCCCTATTAGAAGTAAAAATCCTTTTCCCCATTACAGAATTTTATTGAAACAAACCTTTGTCAGCGTAACTATCTAAATCCAGTTACAAACAGTATCACACTCAAGAATTCTTTTCTATAAAAAGTAGCTATTGTGTCACAAATATTTAAACAAACAAATAAGCCTTGTACAAAAGTTAAGACAATGCTTTGAGCCAAGACATTTACACTTTCCACTCCACTCCTTTTCAACAAAAGTCTACAAAAAAAGCTACATGTTTATATACAAACTAAGAAGACTTGCAAGAAAGTCAGGTTATCTAGAATTTCCAGATCCACTGTCATCACTTGTCAAACACAATACTTGGAGAGATAACCTTAAGACATGCAATGTTACACAATTTAAATAAATCCAATTAACTTGGCTTAATAGCAGTAAATTGCCATGCCCTACTCATGCAGAACCTCACAAAGCAAATACAAATAGAAAATTCTAAATGGATCAAACAAGGGCAAAATGTTTCCTAGAGTCCTGAAAGATTTTTAAAGTTTATAATGGCTGTCTATCCCACAGTATGTTAGTAAAAAACAAAAAGAAAACAAACCCACACCAAACAATTATTCAAATACCACCACCACTTTTAACACTTCATTAAAAAAACAGCTGCTATATATCTACCCTGTGTTAGTGTTCTACTCTGATTATAAAAGCAGCAAATATTTTGAAAATATATCATTCAATTTGGAAATTTATCTATCTTCTACAGCATGAAATCTTCAACACAACAATTTTTCAATACAACACTAGCAGAGCTGTGGTAGAAAAAGCCCATTCTAGACTCTATTAGTCTATGCACCTCTTCCAAAATACGGCATCCTGAAGTGACAGCAGAAACATTTTAAATCACCTAAGCAACTTCTTCCATTTTGTTAGGAACATGGGACTGAATGGATCTCCCAGGCAGTCACTTGCTCTCACAGAGCACTATATCAAAACCCTTCCACAAATTAGTAAATCACTTTTCTTGTCTCTCCCTTCTACACTTCTGTGAAGGAGTGGAGGCTTTTGGGACTAGCCACAACAGATCTTCTATTTTCACTATGTTCTCACAGAATAAAGAGGTAACAGTTTTAGACAAGTGGTCATTAAGAAATACTGCATCTCTATGCCACTACAAAATAGGATTTAAAATTATCATATCTGCCAAAGAGAAATCAGCGTCTGTTTCCACCTGATGGAGTCACATGCACAGCAGTCATGGGGCTGAGCTCTATAGCTGCATAGCTCAGTAGGGTGTGGGGAACAATATTCAATACATTATCTTTTGTCCAACAGGTATGAAATGATCTTAAAGTGCCTCTGGAGACCTACTTTGAAACCCTAGCACTTGAATTGGTGCCCATTGAAACTAACAGCGTAACTTCCTATACTGTAAAGTCCATTTAATTCAGTTAATCTTTACCTTAACTAAATTAACCGTTAACCTTTGACTTGACAGATCAGACTTCTCCAGAGTTGACTGATATCCACAGCCTGTCAGAGCAAGAACAGCTTTAAAAACCATGGAACATTCAGAAATAGATAAGATCAAAGGTGGATTCTGATTAAATCAGAGATTCTTTCAATCCTCTCCTGCTTTCCTTTGCCCCTCCCCCYGCAATCCCACTAGAAAGAATCGCAATATAAATTGACTATGAATACAAATCTTTCATTCTAAGAAAACAATTGCTACTTCATGCTCAAGTTTTTTGAACAGCTGAATAACAAGACAATGTGGGAAATAACCACTGGGCAACATACAACATATTAAGCTGCAAAAGTAATATTCAATCCTAGCATTCCATAAACAAAGGAGTTAGAAGTAATTATGACTACATTTCAGGCTTGCCAATCCTCGATTCTTCAGAGGCACATCCATACTTTAAATGAAGGGAAAAAACCTGGTATTTCAATCTTTCCAGCTGTAGAAACCTTATTTGTGTGTGGCTTTCTGCGGGTGCTGAAATAGGGGAAGTAAAAGGAAAAGCAGTGTATTCAGAATGCAGCTGAGAATCATTAATACTGTTTTTCTGATTTGTAAAATTTAGTGCATTTATTACTTGAATGATGAAACACTTTAATTAGGAAAAATACCACCAAATACATCAACAAATGTTAGGTTTGCCATAATTGCTGTGTTGAATTTAGGCCTACAAAGGGATCAAGGACTTCCTGTGCTTAAAACTCAAATCTCTACTAAGGATTTTGATTTCAGAAAGTACAAATCCTTCATCTTATTTGCTCAAACCTGAAGATGAATATCTCAAAGCTGAGTTGATCAAACCACTACCTGTTTTCAAAAATGAGTGCCTATTGCTCAAGAGGTATACTAACTTGACAACTCTAAAGTGTTGTACCTGTTTACTAGAAGTGCATTATACGCAGCAACAGTACATACCAGTTATTTTCAAACCAACTCTGTAAGGCAATTCTCTAGTCCTCAGACTGTCTCCCCACAGACATTCATACTTCCACTGGGATGCCCAATTCTAGAAATAACAAAGCTAAGTGATGAAGGAGGGAAGAGGAGGTATGTTGAAGGCATGGAATGAAGACAATAAAGTAGAATGCATCTACAGGAGTCCAGAAGATCAAACTATTAATGAGGGACACAACAGATACTTCATCTTGATCTGTGAGTGGCATGGACTTGTCTACTTGTCTACTCAGCTGTTCAGATCAAATGTTGACTCATTTGATCTCCTTAGCAGAATACACCAGGACAACCAAAGCTATTGCTGTCCATTGCCTGTCTCAACCTCTTTCTGTAAACCATATGAGCTCCAACGCAAGTGGCAGTCTGATACAGCACAGTTTGCAGTATAATAAAATGAACGAGCATGAATTTTAGACTCCCTTATCACACCAGGATGTAAACTGCAGTGACTCAGGAGATCTCCTGCTTCACATCCAGCTACTCCTGCTACAGAAGAAGGGTAGGACAGACAGGAAGGGCAGTAACTGCATCAGCCACCCCAATCTATTTTTTTCATTTGAATACGCACCTTAAGGTAACAGGGAATGAAGCATGCAAATTCTAACAACCTTCTGATATGTATCTTAGAGAAGAAGAAAAAACAAGGCCTGCGTTGTTGATCTTATTTTACCTTTTCCTCCTGCACAGATAAAGGCCTATTGCAAAATTATTTTATTTCCTGCTTTGTCAGCCTCATTTGACCTTCCACAGCAAGGACAAGAGCTCTGGGCTGGACCAACAAAATGCCAACCTTCTCTTTCTGGTGCAGATGCTGTTTTGAAGCCTCTATGGGATCCTAGCACTAGCATAACATCACTCATTTCTCGGAGTCAAGAAACAATAGCATTCCGGAAACAGGTGGCATTTGTTTAAATATGCAACATGGATAAAAAAAATAATGGTAGGAACAGATTTAACAGATTTTAAACAAATACTCTAGGCATTTCACACCCTGATTGTGCTGATTTCCTCCCACAATATGTTACTGTTTAAGTTTTGTAGATAAAACTAGTCCAATAGCAGTCACTCTGTCCTGTGATTCAGATCTTACAAGTAGCTTATGCAAAGTTGCTTTGAAGGTCACCTGAAAAGTTAATCTTAAAATTCATTCTTCCAACTGGAGGAAAAAGAGCTGGCAAATCTAGGCAAGTAATTACTGTGGGAAAACAGTATACAATCTTTCTATGCAAATTCACTCTCAGTCGCAAATAGCTTTCTATGCTAATTGAAGACTCAACCCTTCCCCACCCATATAAAAAAAAAAGTCTTTTGTAAATATGCTTGTCTCTAATGTGTTCCACAAGGTCAACAAACTCAAGCACTACAAAAGTTATTGGGATGATGCCTACGCTAAAAAAATCCACCCCCAGAACTCTACCCTCAAGGTGGTGGCAATATCCTCCTCTTTCCTTGGTTTGGATAAGGCAGTAGTAGACCTGAGTCACTGGAATTCATTTTAGACTTATTTGGTATTTGCTAATTCCATTCAGAATTACGAATGGGAATTCAGTGCAAAATAGGTAGAATATTACCCTAAAAAGAACTTTCTTGAACATCAAAGCTAACCTCAAGTGATTAAGGAGATGACCTGTAAGATATCCAAGTGATTCAGACCATAGGTACCTCAATGGCATTTAATAATTCCGAAACAGCCAGGCAAATTCAAGAAGCCACTGCACACCACAAACAATAGACATACAGTGGCTTGAAATTGTGTCTAGCCTGACAGCTACCTTCCGAGATTCCTGATTAGCCTCCAAGTGGCTCCAAAAGAGAGTCTCCTAACTTGGAGACTGCAATGTCCACAGATTGATTTATCAAGATTTGCTTCCACATAATTCAGGCAGGCATAAAGCTCCTATAAATTCTCTCTCTCTCTTTTTTTTTTTTTTTCCCCCTTTTCATTTTAATAGAGCATTGCATGCACAGTTTGTACCATTAAAAAAAATGGAGTTTGGTACCTCTTAATGCCAATTAACCTTTTACATTGTTATAAGAGATGGGCGGAGGGAAACTTTCTGATTTTTTCTCTTATTTGTGTAGTTTTATACGTGAATTTCCCAAGACAGATCTATTTGCTGCCTTGAATGACAGGATGCTTGTCCTCTGACACGATCTCAAAGAGGGCAAAGCAGCTGCTAACTCAAAAGCATTGTGCATGTGGATGCYCAGTACAAGCAAAAAAGACGACTGTGCTTCTGGCATCGTTGCTCAACTCAGACAAGAGAGCCTTAAGAACACAGCAGTGGACTCTAACAAACAACTACTGTTAAAGTTTTTTTCTTTTTTTTTCTTTTTTTTAAGTTATTTCTCCCCAGTATATTTTAGTTGATTTTTCAAATTTCAACTTGAAACTAACTGCTGTATACAATTGTATACATTGCCTGATATGAGTTAACAGTTCTGTAGATGGTTAGTTGCTAGCAATTTTAATAATCTCATGAACCACTTGAGGTGTGAGTCAGCAAAGATCACATGAGCCACAACTGCTAGCAGCAAGAGGAGAATGCAGTTCCCACAAGGAAAGATACCACATTTTAGAACTTCTCACCTATTCCTTGTGGCTCAATTAATAATGATTTCATAGATCACCATAATCCTATTACACTCCTAAATCAAGCATCTGATGCTACCTGAAACATCTGTCATAATATAATTCTCTTCAGGGGAAAAAAAAAAAAAAAAATTCAAAACCAGCAGTGACAGAGTGAAATACACATGCCTTTCAGTGTTTTTTTTCCTAAATAGCACCCATTAATAAAAAACAGATACTAAAGTAAAATGCCAGAATATCAGAATGTATTTATTTGTCTTGGTTTCTTTTAATTCTGAAGAACATGGTCTTACTCTACTGATTTTGAATCTCACTGATCTATAGTTAGCCATAATACAAAATAGACAAGAACTTGTTACAGAAACAAGACAGAATTCCATTGAGTTAAATAATAATGTTTATTATTTTCATCTGTATCAGCCACAATCCAGATAACACAAACAGAAAAAAAGAGGATAAAACCAGGGAGATTCCTGGGGAAGGAATCAGGTGACACCAGCTGGATAATACTAGGAAAGGAGGAGCTGGGCAAACCTTCTCCTTGCAAAATTTATGCCTGCACAGTGTATACTGAGGAAAAAGACACTTGTTCATTAAAAACATAGTTTTTGCACCTATCCCATCGGTGTAACATTCTATGTTACCTATAGGTTTGAAACATGTAAAAATCATGCATCTATTTTGCACAAAACTCTTACTGGGCATGACAAATGACTGATCTCCTTTACATTCATTCACTGACAATTTAAAGTATTTAATCTTTGTGCAAAATACTAGTTGCAAAGGGGGCTGAGAGTAACTGTGCACAGGGTGGGATGTCTAAAAGAGTGAGTGGCAAAGTGTTGTCAAGTCTTGGCTATTTCAGACGGAGGAAAGCACAGTTGCTGGTAAGATGGGGGAAGCAACACCCTCTCCTTAGAGCAAGGGTAAGTTACACCAAACCTTCATTACTATGCCTTTTTAGCATTAATGATTCACTGTTATTCATCGTGTTATTTTTGCTTTAAAGATGCCACTTTCTGCGTAACTTTTCAATTGCACAAAATATTACAGCTTGGCTGAATCACATGCAACTGGAGCTAATATCCACGTTCTACCATCAATTAGTACGGCTGTGTCAAATATTATGGCCCTTGCATTGTTGCAGATCACATGCTGACATGCATTTCAAAACAGAGGAAGAGAGAACACGGGCAATTGTTGCTAGCTGTTTATTTTTTAATGAGAAAAGCTAGTAAAGCTGGGAAGCACTGTTTCCCAAACCCAATTTGCTGGCAAATACCTGAAAATCTGAAAAAGCTTTTTATAGCATCAATCCTTTGATGTTCACAGTTTAAAAAAAAAAGAAGTTGTAGATGATTTGAGGAACAAGCCAGTCTGCTTATTCAAGAAAGTCAGGGGAATAGCTTACAACCCATGCACAAAATGTCTGACTCTAAACTGGGCATGTTATATCTGAAAGTGGCTACGTAGATAAATCTGGGTAACTTGCAACAACATGGAAAGATTACCTAAAACAGCTACAAAGAGACATGTAGATTTTTTTGTCAAAGAACAACAACACTTCTATGGAAGAATTAAACATTTGTAAATAAAATGTAAGAAATAATAAAAATTAGAAATCAAAGATAGGAATTAAACGAAAATAAAAAAACAAATAAATCACTGGAGCAAATAACAGATTAAAATAAATAGGAAGAACACCATCATAATTCTGTTTATATTGAGTGTGTCATAGAGCTTAAAGAAAACTATTTCTCATATATTTTGTGTAATGGGCTTATTGGAATAGATGAGTTATATAAAGAGAGCATCTAAAAAGGCACAGGTTACAGGAAAYGCAAATAAAACTGAATGCTGTTATTAGAGCTCAGGTTGGCAAAAAAAGCAAAAAAAAATTATGTTGTGCTTAGTTACTGAACAGAAACCTTCAACTCTGGTATTGCCTCAAAAAAAAAAAAAAAAAAGTTCATGGACCTATCAACTCAGTTCCAAATACTTATTACTGGTAAGGAAAAAAAAAAGAAAAAAATCACTTACATTTCAATTTTGAAAAAAGTTGAAACTTTTTTTTTTTTTTTTTAACGGAAATGATCACATCCTGACAGAAGAAGCCTTATTCAGAGGGTGAATTTCCAACACTAAGGTGGATTAGGGTAGATTTCCGACGCTAAGCTTGAAATAGAAGTGCATTTTAAAATCTTCAGAATGTCGTCCCTGTATTAAGCCCCTATGTATATGGTGGTTTTATACAAAACTTATCAAGTCAGAGTATCACTGCAGACTGAAGTAAAACTTCCCAGTGGCTTGCACAGTTGTAGATATTCTTAAAAAAAGGAGGTGAAGGCAGTAGGAGGCAGAGAGCAGGATTCATCTATACAAAGCTGTCTTTGATGATAAGCAAACATCTAGCTGGTTGGGGCATGTTAAAGATATGGATAAATTCTAGGTCACTGCTCTAGGGAGATCAAAAATTGAGCCTTACCCTATAAAAGCACACAGTATCATTCAAGCTCTGTTAGACTTGAATTTGATTCCTGTCAGTTTACCTTTTAGTCTTATAAGCTTCTTTGATGTACGTGACAATCTATCAGGCAATGGGTGCTTTAGAAGCTAGAAATCCCTTCTTTGAAGCTCCAAGTGAAATAAATCAGCTGTCAAGCTTCATGAACTCTGTTTTTTTCCTAAATAGTTTTAAATGCCTGTTTAATGTCCAAACAATAAAATGTCTTTTCTTTGCTACATTTAGGTTACAAGTAAAATGAAAGTTGTCTTTGTCCTCAGTCACCTCATTTTAAACGCAAAACCTTATGTCTTTAAAGAAGTTATTGACCAAATCTAAGACATATAACTGAGATACTGTAGATTTAGTTTAAATGCATAAAATATGTACAAGCTAACTTTAACAGCCAAGAAATAATATGTAGAATGCCAAAGAGCACATACACACCATTTATTTTTTGTCTCTTTCCAAGCTTGATACACCTGAAGAATGTATGCAGTTTTATATCCGAGTAGAAGCAGCTCAGTGGTTTCACTCCCCTACTTTTATATGTCAGTAAAATTAAACCTCCCCTCCAGCCCCCCTGCCAAAGGTTAGTGGAAGACAGTGACCAAATACCAGTCATCTTTGATGACAGCCTCCTAACTACCACAATGTTGTGGGGTCAGGATGAGGCAAACCTTGCCAGTGAAAGCAAGCAGCTCAGACCTTTTGTCCAATGATTAGTAACTCAGTCAGGAAAAGGGAAATATTGAAGGGAGAGGAGACTTGAAAATAGGTTATAACAAGAGATACGCTTGGAAAAGCCTAAATCTGAGTTTCTTCTCTGCATTACATAGATCTTTTTTAAAAAATACTAACAAGTCGTATGTTCCCTCTTGTACTGCCAAATTATTTATTTTTAGAAGCAACTACTCTTTAACAACCATCTTCCTTCCTCTCAGATATTTTGGGAGAGACATGGGGGCCATGTGGTATGTAAGACTCATGACACTGAACTTAGCCATTCCGAAGATGGATTATAATCCAAGTTTCTCACCAACGGGAGCTAGAGCACTCCAGCTGCTGCGCTACTGCCCAAAAGCATCACTGCAACCATGGCAATGCCTTGCAGTAAAGCGTGGCAGAATTTCTGAATCCTGGAAATGTTTCCCAGACTAGTCTGCTGAGGGAAGAATATTTTGATGATATTAAAGAGGCTTATGTTCAAGACAAGCTGAGCTGTTCAGTTCTGCGAATGCAGAAGTTCTGGGTGTGCGCAGAGGCAGAACATTAAGCAGCTAGTAAATTTTACTGGCAAAAGTTCAGACAACTATATACTTAGGAATGCGTATGTTGTAAAGAACATATTCCTGTTTTTAGACCCTTAAATACTTCCTGTAGGCACTTAAGTGCTTTTTGCAGACTTATGTTATTTCATCGGAAACTTGTGTACCTTTTAGTATCCCAACGAAAACTGGCTGCAAATTAAAAATAGCAGCAGAATTTAGAAGATTCACAATTGACTCAGTTGATAAAGTACTGCTGAATACTGTCCTCTACAATGAGCCAAGCTATGTCATGAAGACACAGTTTTTTAAAATGTATTTTTAAAGTCTTGCATGATTTCTACTTACTGAAATTTTTCTATTTTTGTACCTGCTCCATTAAAAAAAAAACAACTGTGAACTGCCCCACTATATTTGTGATATCATAGTAAATATATAAGAAACAATATAAAGTGTTACTGCAACCAGAGCACAGAACGTACTTACCAATATTAATTTCATCATCAGTTTCAGCATCTCCAATACATTCAAACTGGAAATCTTGTAAAGACTGTGAAAATTTTTGCACTGCCATGGATAAATCTAAAATTCAAGAAAAAGGGAAAAAAAAAGAAAATCAGAATTACTCCACTACAACTTCACTGGAGCAAGGTTTCATGCATTTCTGCATGAAACATTTTTTCTGTTTACAAAGTTTCCTTTCTAGTATCTTTTTTGGACAGTAACTTAATTCAAAAATCCCCATCACCATTTCAAAATCAAAGTTCCCGAGATATCCTAGAAATGTACAAAACATGCTGATGCCAGATTTCAAACATTAATACAGGTATTATGTTGACAACTAAAGAACTGTTATACTTGTTGAAAAATAAGAAATTAGTGTAAGAAATGAATGTCTAGTGGTAAACTACATATGTAAGTAGACCACTGTTGTTTAAAATACTGCAAGATTAGTTTGCAGATTAAAATAGAGCTCATGACAGTTTCTTTCATAAATATTATCAAAAGAACTACATTCTAACTATTCTAATACACTAAAACAATATACAGTGTTATGTAAAAGCTTTGTAAAAAAGAAATTGAAGGAAAAAAATAAACCACAAGTGCTTGCCAATCAACTAGGTTGTCCATGGATTATAAGCACTATTTTCACTGAACTACACAGAGTGGACCTTCGGACCAAAGAAATGTCAAAGCAATCCAAACTTCATAGCATAAAATTTCATTAGAATTGTACACACTCCAACAAAAAAAAAAAATCATAAATACAGAATATCAATGTAACCACATAAATCTGTTCTTTTGTTTTTTAGGTATACTAATTGCAAATGCAGAGATGAATGTGATAACGAATGAACTCGGTCAAGACTTAAAAACACTACCAGTCCAGATGAGCCCAGAAAACCAGCAACAATTCTTTATGTCCTAGAGGTATCTATTTTGAAGCTAGGAAAACTGGCAATTAAGGTTCTGATATCTGCTAAATCTAATCAAAAGTCATGGTAAGGATAAGTTATGAACAAAAGCCAAGTCATAAAATCTGTTTCAAAAGCATCATGTATCTGCCTCCTCATCCTTGGGGATGTTCAAAGCCGTCTGGACATGGTCCTGGGCAACTGGCTCTAGGTGGCCCTGCTTGAGCAGGGGGGTTGGACCAGATGACCTCCAGAGGTCCCTTCCAACCTCAGCCATTTTGTCATTCTGTGATTTCCTTAACCCTCTGTTATTGTAAAGCCATAAATACTCATTTACTCAGTGCTGGATACAAAATTAGAAGGATAGCCTTTTTCCTGACAGGAATAAAACCTAGCATATAAATACACAAATTGGCCTAATGTCCTAAATCAACACACACACACACACAAAATAAAAGAAAAAAAGGTCATTTAAATTTGAACAATCTCCAACAGTAAGAACCATTCCACTATCCTAAATGAAGCAAGGGTTGAAAATCTTTCAAACCCCTCCAAATAAGAATCCACACAGTAAGATGACTGAAATTTATGTTTTTTAATTAAAGGTAACCACTATCAAGTGACAGAATCCCTACCAGGATTTTGCCCTACCCCTGTATTTACTCAGTGCCTGCTGCTTTTGTATTTTTACATGCAGCTATAGAGTACATCAGTCCAACAAGAGAACCAGCAGTCTTTAGACAATACAGACGTGAACAGATTTTTTCTCGTATTAGTAAGGAATTCCATGTGTTTATCTGATAAATAACTAGGGTGTAAAGAATTGGGTAAACAAATTCTGTATCTTTTTGATTAAAAGCATGGAAAACAGGAAAGAATGCTCCCCAGAATTATTGCATTCTTACTGAACATTTCCTACTGTGCTGTACATGAAAATTATATTATTAAATGTATTAACAAATTAGACGCTAAACACAAAGTGTTTCCTACTGTTTGTATAAATGAAAACAAAATAGATTTTTATAAGCTGAAGCACTCCATTTTATGCAAATATAGCATCTTTGATATCTAAGTAACTGATAGTTCTACAGCTGTTAGAAAGACCTAAACTTGAATTTGTTTGCAGCAGGATGCTTTGAATTTAAAGGGAAGAAACACAGTTTTATTGTTGGCTCTTCCACCAAGTTACTACACTGAGTCCTAAACCCTTCCATAGAGTTGCTGTATACCAATTGAAGCCAAAAGGAATAATATGGCCTTAAGGTGATTGAATGAAAAAGATTCTATATTGCAAGTACACTAAAATGTAAAAATTTACTATCACTAATAGGAATGCAGATTTATTTCCTCTGGACAATCTAATAGCTGCCCACGATGACCAGCATCTCTGTGAACGTGAAAGGAAATGAGGGAGCATGGACTCTCCCCTATCACTCTTCCACACGTGCAAGGCTCAGTGGAACAAATGTCAAGGGAAAGGAAAACAAATGATAAAAAAATCCAAGGTGGAGTCTCCATTTTATATCCTGGATTAGTTATACAGAGATGCCGATCTCTCTTACACTGTCAGCAAATCAGACAATGTTAATGCTTACACATTTTGAACCTGAAGGACACATGTTTAACCTAACTCAGAAATAGTGGGTATGAAGAATGTAGTAAGAATTACAGAGCTTGTTAGGTAACTTGATAAAACCATCCAGAATGACACCATTTGGAGATTTCTGCCTCTATATAAGACCTATTCTAATAGCTTGAAAGTTAGAAGATACCATATTAAGGTTAAAGCTGTTCAGCGTAGCAAGGAATAAAATGAAGTTCCAAGGTCAGATGTTTCCTATGACACTAATTCACAGGTTCTGTACAAAGTTAATTTTACCTGAAAATATAAAAAATATTATTCTACAGAAAATTTCTACTTACTTGGACAACTTCCTAGAGGCTGTAATAGGAGTTACTCTGTAAGAACTCAAAACTCAACATCACAGTTGAACCACCAACATTGGACCAAGCTGTGCAATTAGTTATATTTATCAATTTCTTTCTTAGGAGCATCATCACTTTACTTGATTACAAAATTCACCTACTCACAGAAAGGACCAGCTGTGCAATAAGGAGGCCTCCTTTAAGAGATACGAAGATTCAAAACTGATTTAAATCAGATTTAAGAGTGACTGCCTCTTCAGTCAAGAAGAGGCAAATGATATCACTACCATCTTATATTGTCTGGACAAAAAAATGAGAAGAGCAGAGAGATGGAGCAGAGACATTGTCCAGCTTTGTAAGACGTCATTTATAACCGTATATCCCACAGTCTTAATGTCACTGAGAGCCCTCAATACATCCTGCTCCTTCCAGGCGTAGGAAGGTAAATCACCACACTAAACAAATCACCTTTTTATCATCTGCAAGCTATGTGGCATTACAAAAGTCGTTCTTACTCAGCTTCTAACATGTACATCTTGATAGTCATGTCCCTCTTTTCGTGGAGTCCACATGAACTAGGATATTGCACTTAGCCCAGGACAGAAATTCTCTTTCGAGAAGAGTCAACTGATCTTCTAAGTTACTATAAAAACCTTATTAGCTTTATTGACTGACAGTACGAGTCTATCATCCAGGGAAGGATGGCTGCTCAGAAGTCTCAACGATACCATAAATGTTGTTGCCCCTGCTCTTCTGCAGGCACTCAAATAGAGTAATCTCTCTGGGTGCCAGCAAAACAGTGAAAACGCACCGTTATCCCTCAGTTGCCAGAGGGTTGAATTTCTCACTGGCAATTCTGTTAACTTTTATCTTCCGACAGTACTCACCTGCACCTTTTGTTCCCTGTTTTCCCCAACTCCAAAGGAGGATTCAGTTCAGTTTTGCAGTGAGGCATATAGTCAAGAGTAGCCATCTGCATGCTACTTAAAATCAGTGGAAGGAGATAACTGAGACAGAGTTGCCTGTTTTAGGAAGGGTTGAAGCAAATCAACTGGCCAGCAAGATTTTTTTGTGGAGCTCTGACAGAGGAAGTACTAAAAGAAGCATACTACAATGTGACCGGAAACAATAAAAGGATAATTGCAGCTTAACCACAAGAAAGTAATATAACACCAGTATTAAATATGGATACATATAATACCAACCATCAGTATCATAATGCTAATGAAAGAATAATAAAAGTAATCATCCATTCAGGAAAGTCACAGAGGAATAAGGAAACATGTTACTCCATTGTACTTCTTCCTGAAGTTTTATATTTTTGATTAATCTGCTGAACACATATTTACCCAATAAAAATATGGAAAAAACCTCTGCATTATCCTAGAAGTTAGGTTTACTTAGGATTCACTTTGTTTCAAATTGCAAAAAAGGAGGATTTAATTTGAACTGTAATATATTAACTTATTTTAGGCCTCAGACAGGGCCTTACATGCTGGATATAGGATGATAAAACTATGATGCAGTCCCTTTGTATTACTAGAATTGTTCTTCAACTTTCTTGTCCTAGATTTGTTAAGCAGATCATAAAATAAATTCTTATATAGAGCCTTGAGAAGGAGGAGAGAACAATACATTGCAACAAAGTGATGAAACGATGGATGCTATTACCTGAAGGACAAAAGAACRAGTATATTAGTTTTGGCACAACCCTTCACAAGAAGGATCAAGTTCTACAGGTAAGGAAACTTGACAAGATTTCTACAAGTTGGTAAGCACAAAGAATTTTTTTGGTTGGGATAGGAAGGTTGTTGTTTGTTTGTTTTTGCCAGTCTGGTGGCTGAAAGAACAGAAGAAAGTCCAAGCTTTTGCAGGAGTCAAACAAGCTCCAAAAGCAGAAACTTTACGCACTTGCAAAGGACCCATACCCCTACCCTAGTAACAGAAACTGTTCTCAGCAAATACATCAAAGACAAAGTCTTTCCACTTGTTTACTTACAAAGATGACTTCACTAGCAAATGGAGTTCCAATAACTGACACTCTTCCTGACTGATGTCAATCATCCTGGAAAAGCTTGGTATCATTCACTGGGTTAATAAAGAAAAACAGCAGTTGAAACCTAGTGAGAAGATTAAACATGCCTAAATGAACTCCTGAGCACCAGCTGGAATGCAGTAAATGGGACTTCAAACAACAGACGCTCTGGCTAAAATAGTAACAGCAACATATCTGGTGATCTGACAAAAAGCTAGTTATTACCATATGGCTTCAAAGACAGCAGGAGCAAAGGAGTGATGGCTGAGCTGGCAGGATATTAGAGGCAATTCTTCAGTCAGCTGAATTTCAGGACCGTTGAAGACTGGAAAGGAGACCACGTACAGTCACCTTTGGTGTTTCAAACCTTTGGGCAGTTTGATTCCACTACCAGACATGACTAGATGCACTGCGGTGCCACGTTTGATGAGCTATCTCATTTGGTCATGCACTGACATACAGGTTTATTAAAACCCAAGCTACTCAATGAAACCGAGCATTAAGGAGCCATAACATGTGAATGAAATGCAGCAGAAACTGAACAACATGCCAGAGCACTTGATAAAACAGCATGCTAAAATGCAGAGAACCATTTATCTAGTTCATTGACTTTTACTACTCAGTACCTGAAAATGAGTCACTGTTGTGGTTTGTTTTTTTTTTTTTAATTGCTTTACAAATAAATTTATTTTCTTGATTTACTTCATAAGCGACTCTCATCCTATAAACAATTTTCCTGGCTAAGTTATCTAAACACTTGAAAAAGTAGATTTATACCTGAGACATTATTATCGTGAAACAGCAGCTATGATCATGATTTGCAGCGTTCTTACTGTACCAAATGACAAAGCAAGAAAACATTTAAAAATTCATACAAGTGGAAAAAGGGCTTTCAGTATTACAAATACAAATCTGTAAAACGATATTTATCCAGAAAAATACTTGTGAGATACATGTCTCCTTAAATACTTCATGACACGTTTCTTAACTGTGAAGATGAACCGGGAACTGCCTTGGTTTTGTTATTTTATATGAGAAAGAGCTTCACAGAGACAAGCTATATCAACAGCCAGAAATAAGCTGGAGGAACAAGAACACCCCACTGAGAAGCACTGAACTTCAACAGCTTCTGTGTTTGCTACAGTCAATTTGATCGTAACTAGAACATGTCACAGTGGGACATCTTTTTCCACATCATAGACTGTAAACACAGCAGCTGGCAGTACAATTATATTTAGGCAGTATGAATGATTAAGCAGTTAAAAGCAGTGATCATACAAGATGGCGTATATCGCTACTATATTTCAAATTTCTTCCTGCCTTAAGGGCTTTCTCATTAAAAATCTCAGCTTCACAGTTGTTGGTCTTAATTCAGAAAACAGCACCAAAATGCATTTTCTTCACAATTTTCGCCTCTTTCCACCCTTCATCACTCACTACTGCTTTAAAATGAAAACTAAATGAAAATCAACAGCCGTAGGTAACTGTCACATACAGAAAATCTTCCAATTTCATAATGTATGTGATAGCAGGTCAGCAAAAACACAGGACCGGTACAGGACTTACAAATTAGCCCAAAGCAGCAATGCTGAGCATGGGGATGTTGGCACATGTCTCAGTACTGCAATTAGTTCCCTCAACTGTACATGAAAAGAATTCTGGATTTTGCTGCCAGAACAGGTAAACCCAGCTTAATAAAACATCACCACCACAACACATGCCCATATCACCTATAGTTAGAAAGCAATTTAAAATGCATGTTAAGATGCCTTTTAAACACACACAAAAATCTGTATAGTCAGCTGATACAGCTTCTGCCATCTTCGGTTTCAAGTGGCTTTCAATACTAGAGTCTTTCCTACCACACATGGTTCATAGCCTATACCATTGCATGGAATATTGTCCATGGCACTTCTATTTTTAGAAGTCTATTTGATGAAATTATTTACATACACACATACTTGTTATTCTTTATTTCCCAGCTGAATTAATTTGTGGATGAAATTAACTTTTCTGATTGTCATAGAAAAAAAAAAAAGACAAAAAAAAGAAAGAAGAAAAAAAAAAAAAAAAAAAACCAAAACACCCAAAACAACTCTCCTCTTATGATTGATCACATTTTTTCCAAATTTCTGCAGAATTTAATTTGGCAAAACACAGGGCAAGCTGGCACAGAGGAGAGGCTATCTGCAGGGGCAGATGGAGCTAATGCTGGCCACTTGCCATAATGCCTTCTAAAGAAGCCACAAGAAAAGACCACAAGGGAATACAGAACCCAGTGTCCAGTGCCAAAGATTTTGCAGCACAAGGGCCATTGCTCTGTATTGACACAGTGTTTCATTGTTGCTATCAATGAACTCTTTATCCCCTTTATTTGCTAGCTTCATTGGTGTATATTCTTTGCCAACTTGCTATTCATGGAACAATAATAAGCAACTAAAATAAACAACCCCCTACCCCAACAATGCCACATTACTTGTCCACCTTAGGTACAATGTTTTGCTCTTAATTTCAGGGAAGCTAATTTCTTTCTCATAATCTCTAGGGAAAGGACATCAGCAGAATATGTCAACACGTAGCCCATGCATTGCTGCATTCCTCTGGGGTTAAATAAAGCACTATAGCAGTTTGAAATTTTTCAGTGTCATTTTCTTACTCATGAATATTTCCATGAGAAAAGTGCACAATTTACTTTCTCATTCTAGTAAGCACTGAGAAATCCCCTTGATCAAATGCAATAAAATCCCCACTTTCTTAACACTATGATGCAAGAGCTATTGAAAAGTCTGTATCTTCTACAAACTTCATAGCTATTCATACCAACATTTTAAAGTCCCAACTTCCTTATGTTAGAAACTTATACAGTACTTTGCATATTCTTAGTATTTCTCTATGGTTAAGCACTAAATCCAACACATTCTTGAAGAAGACACCCCAAGAACAGAACACTGATGTTTAATGAGAGGGGGATTTTTTTAGGCCACATTTGCATGCTTACTTAATAAAATCATACTAAAACTTCCCAGAAACATAACTGTTGAACCAAATAATGTTATACAGTCAAAAGACAATGTTGGTAATATTCCATCCCTCTTTTCGCTCTTCCTCTCCTTACCCCAACTCACTTCATCTGTAGATGTGGAAACCTAACCATATTCACATAATTAGATGAACATAAAGAAGTGAATTTTAGTTTAGTATGCAAAAGCTGTAAAGTCTATACGACGACTAACTCTTTTTGACTTTGCATAGTTATAAATACATAAAAGAATGGAAATGCAACTAAAAATGTATGCCCTATAACCATCAATGTGTAGGACACCACACAGTACGTACTGCACATCTGCTTCTCTAAAGTTAAGGCCCATAAATAACTTCATTGCTCTCTGCCATATTAAGTGGTGTCATTATATTTTGTTTCGATACTCCCACATTCTTGTATTTTATTTCTCATTACCTCATTGCTACAAAATCTTTTCTTTCTCAATATTTTAGTTTATAAGACTGTTCAACAATACTGCTGCATTTGATTAGAAAACAAACTGACTATGCAGGGAATTACTAGGGTCTAAACCTTCCAATCATCAAACCATATTCACAGAATTAATGCAACAATAAAACCTTTACAAGTGACTAATCACATGGTTAAAAGTAGAACAGAAAATTCTCCTTTGCTACCAATTGCAATTTTTTGAATATTTTCCACAAATACGGCTAAAAGTTTCAGCAAGTATTTGGTTTCATTTTACTTTTGAAATTATAAAGATTGGCTGTAGGGTATAACTTAGTACTATTTCTAGCATATTATTATACTTTTCTAAATTACACTCAACCAAAACATTTCTATACAATGCCAGTTTTGCAGATATGCTTATTTTCATTCAGTAAGCTTTTTGGCCAAGACCCACAGTAAGGATTCCAGTATTTCCAATACTGGAATATTCCAATATTTCTTCTCTGTTAGAGAAGAATACATCTTTGAAAACAAGCACATTTCCCTGCTTTTTTCCATTCTCAAATAATTGAAAATCAGTACTCACTCACCCGCACTCTTCCAATATTTTCCTTGTGTCCGTTGATAAAACTATTCCAAAGTTCTGTATCAGGAAGATCTCAGCTCTTTAGCCTAACTTTTTAACCACTCAGTAAAGCACATGAAAAATACCTGAGAAGAAGCTAAGATTATGTCTGATATAACACACAGTAAATAATCAATCCTTACCCTCCTCCTTGGTTAAAGCTTTATCTGACATTCAAGTTGCTTACTTCAGTTAAGGCCTTATACCATTCTTTTCCTAGGCCTACTGCCTTCCAGTACATTTTGCTACACTTTTCCAGAGAGATGCAGTTTGCTGGTCTCCAACTTACTGGTGTAAGCCTTGTGCAACTTACTTTGGTGTACTATGCACACCAAAAGAATCCAGGTCATGGTGGCACACAAGATGTTGTAGCTGAGCCACATGATGAATCTTTTGTTCACGTAGTCTTCGTCATACATTAATTCTCACACTACAAAAGGATATTAACATTAATACTGGTGAAAGCCTTGTGCAACTTCTCAAGTTGGTATAACTCAAGGCTGCTCTAAAATCTCAGATGTAAACGTACAACCTCTTCCAGATGTCTGTAGTACTAATGTAGATAGTACACCAAGGTATCCAATCCAAGGACACACAGACATGTGGAACTGTTTGGCCAGCATCAAACACTGCATACATGCCGGTTTTCCTCCCTTTTTCAAATACAATTAATTTCAGGTTTGTTTCAACAGTCATCTGAATGACAAACAACATAAAGCAGCAGCCTTAGTGTAAGATTATACAGAAATCCTAAAGGACTGGAAAAAGCTAGAATGTTAACTTTTTTCCCCCTACACTTTTTTTCTTTTTTTTTTTTTTTTGTTAGTTTTTCATATCTTCTTCTATATCATTGTACTTTAACTTCTGCACAGTTTTCTACCACTCCGTTATCCATCCTGGGTTCCTAAACTTTCTTCCCTGCAAATTTGCTTTGACCCTCAACATACTTTCTCTTGCTCCTTCTGGGGATTTTAAATGCTTTTTCAAGATCTTCCACATTCTTCCCCCACCCCCATGGATGTTTATTTCCCAGAACAGTGTCAGCCTTTTCCAGGGAGCTGGGTCCACAGCCCAGTCTTCCCCCCCAGTCTCTTTCACTGAAACACAGTTTATCAGGCTTGCTGCATCATTTCTCACTCCTCCTGGCACATCCCAGAGACGGCGAGCAGTGAGCAGGCGGAGAAGCACCACAAAAAATGGACAGAGAAACTAAGAGCAGATGCTGCCAGAGGTTGAAAAAGCAGAGTGACTTCCTGTCTGGCAACCAAGGAGTTGCCAGAAAAAACATGGGAATTCCCAGATTTCTAGTGCAACGTAAGGTATTGGTGCATCAGATGGTCTTTTAGTAGTATTTTAAAATACAATTGTCTATGTCTGTTCTTCATCTTACAATGCATCCAGAGAAATTTTAAAAATGCATGTGCCTATTTACAGACAGTGAAACACAAAGCAATATATGATAATATAATTTCACAATATAATTAAAGCCTATGTTGCAACGCATTCGTAAGGAGCCACAGTTCTGACTATTTGGGCAAGATCAGTTCTGCCAGTTCTGTGCTGCATATGTGTATGTGTAGAATGAGATGCAGTTTCCCCACTACTACCCCTACCCAAATATGTATCCAGGGGAAAAAAAATAAAAAATAGGATTAGTCAGTTCTGGTATGAACAGGGAGCTACTAAGACTGCTTCTAGGAAAACCAAGAATAAATCACTGCAGCAATTATCATGCAGATCTTTAGCTGCAAAAATTTCTGCAATATATCTTTAAATGCTTTTATGTGCCATGATTTTTACATTAAGTAGATTCCCCTATTCTGCAAAGAGAGCTGCTCAAAGGAGGATTGGTCACATTGGCCTGTGCTGGATGGCGGGGGAGGGATGAAAGGAATGAAAGCAGTTATCAAGGCATTTGTAAGTAGTGAGCTCTTGGAACAACATTAGAGTTGAGGGTCATGGGAAACAGAAGCTTTGCTCACCCTTCTTCCTGGCAAAGTTTTCTGCACTTGGGCAACAAAGTAAAATGTTTTGTAAGAAGAGAAGGAGGAGGAGAGGGAAAAAAATTAAAATATGTATATTTAGCTCATTAAAAAAAAAAAAAAGATACTACCACTTTGCTTTAAAGGAAATGAAACACTTTCTATATGAAATTCTTTCAGGCTCTTACAGCTCAGGAATACAACACTTGATTAGATTCCTTTGATCAGA
This sequence comes from Phoebastria nigripes, assembly GCA_035582835.1. Lineage (NCBI taxonomy): Eukaryota > Metazoa > Chordata > Aves > Procellariiformes > Diomedeidae > Phoebastria > Phoebastria nigripes. The sequence continues at coordinate 368,827 of JAYKAV010002874.1, read as the reverse complement.
CAACTAATATCACAGTCACATGAACTTCAGTTTTGCACATAACAGGGTTGTGTGGGTTTTTTTTTCCTAACACAGACACACACACAAACAGATGTAAGTACATTTGTTTAGAGAGTCAGATATGCACTTCCAGACACAGAGGACAGAACTGAGACCCCAAACCAAGCAGGATTTTGTCCAGTGAAGTTAAATGGCACTAAATGTCTTTACCAAATTTGACCTAAAGGAGTTCCTTGTACTCAGTCTACCATAGAGCTGATTCACTACATAGCTACTTCTCACTACTTGGGGAGAATGGATACCAAACACATCAGTTTTATACAGCAAACTAGCTTAATATGCTAGTTAAACCCTCTTCTACCTTCAAAATACGAACGGAATTCAGAGAATGCAGAGATGAGAGCCATGAAAGCACTTAAAAGCCTTAAAGATACATTTTTGAGGGTTTAAATTCAATCACTTGCAGTATCCTAAACTCAAAAATCTGTTACCAAAATACCTACACGTTAATAATGGGGGGGAAAATCAGCCAAACGAAATATGCTTCATTAAATAATGAAATGCACAACTACAAATCTGTTTTACCAGGTGAGCTCCTGTTTGTACAGCTCGGGAATCAAGTGTTCCCAAGGAGTTTGGCATTAACTCCAATTTGCATGTGACTATTTCCTTAACAGTTATGAAATAGTTCTTATATCTTACATACTTTCCAGTTTTATTCCATTCAGCCAAAGAGGGCAAGAAATAAACCCTGTAAAAAGCAGTACTCATATTAAATTTCTCTCTATGTACAAAACTATTTCAAATTTACAGGAAAAAGAGAAATATCCCTCACATTCATTTCGTTGGACTCTTTTACTTAATTCTCAGACAAAAATAAGGAGCTTTAATGATCTTGTCTTCTGCTGAAGTCTGCCTAGTTTTTCATAAGTCAAATAACTTGGAAGAAGGACCAACTACGCTTCTAAATATTTCATTTACTGTTTTTTTCAACTTCTAATTCTCTGGAATTTTGTTCTACTTTCCTGTCACAAAAAGATTTAGGATCGTATGACAACATCCTCTTGTTATCTTCCTGGCAGAGTGATATCCTTTAATTAATAATCTTACCATCCATTAGTACTAGTAATGTTTATATTATGGCATGTGTAATGAGTTCTGAACTAACTATTATCACTCACAAATGAGATCTTGTCATTAAAACAGATAAATAATAACTAGGTTGTTTCATTACTCTACACTCGGGTCTGGTCAAGAAACAAATTAAATATTAATAACTATTTGAAATCGGGAAAAAGGAACAGAAACAGAAATATCATTACAGCCACTCCATCAATCCATGAGAGACCTGCATTTAAATATTATGTACAGATTTTGTCTTATTCCTTGACACCGTCCCAAAGTACCTGGGAAAGGTACAGGGAAGTGAGGCAAAAGTAAATAATGGTAGGAGTATCTTGTTTAAAGAAACGCACTCACAGTCATCAGCCTGAAAAAGACAACTGGGGAGCCGTAAGAGTTCTACAAAATCACAAGCAGTACAGAAATGGTGGCTGTCTCTTCCAAAGTGAAAACAAAAGGCTATCTAATATAGCAAGAAGCAAGCTCAAAAGAAAGAAAGAAGACGCTTTTTTGTAAAATGCATAGTTAAATCATGAAGCTCCCTGCCACCGGATGCTGTGGATATTAAAGATTTCTGTGGGTTCAAGAAAGGACTAGACAAGTTCACAGAAGAAAAATCCACTGAGAGCTATTAAAGACATAACCCCTTGCTCAGGAAATCTTCAAGCCCCAAACTGCCAGAGGCAGCGGAAGCATCACTACATTTTGCCTGCTCTTATCCTCTACCCTAGGCAGCCAGTGCTGCGCGTGAGAGAAAAAACACAACTCACAGCACAGCACTTACTTGTATCTAGAGACAGGATATAACACCAGATAAGCCTCAGTTCCGACCCAGCACGGTCGTTCTTAATGCTCTTTGTAGGAAGATTTGGACACGTACGTTTTGCAATAGCTTGAATGACTCAAGACACCGTTAGTTGATCACCACCATCTGCTAGTAGGAGGTTATCATTCTCATGGATGAGCCAATACACCATCACGGATAAGCACTCTTTAGCCACCTACCTAGGGTTACCTGTTTTAGCAACAGACAACAATGAAGGAAGAAGAGCTGAGTTAACGCCGCAGAATTAAGGATCGTGAAGATATTCTATCTTGCTGGCTGAACCATGGGAGATGTTCTCCAGGGGAATGAGCAATGATGGGTAGTTGGAGGCTGTATCACCTTTAACAGCTCCAGAGCCGGAGGAGATGGACCACTATGCCTTTAGTCATACTACAAAGCTGTAATTCTTTCAGCGAGGACTTGTTTAGTGATTTGTGCTATGAGGTATGCTAAGCATAACTTTTAACAGTAAAAGTAACTGCATTAAAATAAATAAATAGCTGACAAAAGTTGATTTGAGCTACCAAGCCCACATGGCTTAAATGAAGACCGATGATACAGCTTTACTCCTTTCACACTCTGTGCTTGCACACACACATTATCTTCACCCTCTTCCTTCAAAACTTTTCCTTAGTTCTTAGCACAAGGGCAGCCACTATGTGGACAGCTATTCAATACTTGTTTTTTCCTCAGAGTTCACTATTGCTCTCTCCTCTTCTCCTCCCACTATTGCTCACTGCATACTATCCACGCCCTGTAATGAACACAGAATTATCTCAGCCTTCATGCAAGCCAAGTCTAGAAAGACAGTAAAAGAAGGATATTTCTGTGTCACATGCAGTACCATTACCCTGTTTGACAGATGGAGACGCTGAAAGCAAGACTGCCTAAGGCCACACACTGAACTGGTGATTAGGCAGACCCTCGTGGGTCCCTGCTTCATGCCCATTATTCCAGATGCCATTCCTTCAGACCAGAGGATGCTAACCAGAGCTGGAAAGAATGCAGCTCCTGACACTTTCCTGTCCCCACAAAAGCTGCAACTTTTTTCTTCCAAGGGGGCATAATTTTAAAAAATAAAGTTTTATATTAAAAGGAGAGAAGAAAACCCTAATTTCATTAAAAAGAAAAAAAAAAGGGGGGGGCAACACAACCTTGTTTTGATCCATTTAACGCAGCCCCTACAGAATGCCCAGTTACTCCAGCTGCAGCAGCTAGTGCTCTGTATCTGTTTCAAGTCAGTCTCCATGAAAATGAGGAACACACCACACGCAAACATGCTTGCTTACTTAACAGTCACTTGCTAAACTTTAGTTCAAGCATCTTTAAAAACAAAAACAAAAGCAGACTGAAACAAAAACAGGACAGAACAATTAAGGTTTGTACAATTAAACTCTGATGTTTCTTAATTGGAACAGTCTACATTTAAATAACTTTAATATATGGTTTTTGCATATAAAATGTTTCCATTAGTTTTCAAGTGCTGCAGAATTTTCTCTTTTGCAAAATCATGTTAATTCCCACTAAGATAGATTAATTCTCACTAAGATTTCAATCTAACCTCATCACAGCTCAATCTCAAGAATCAATATTCAGGGGAATATTGAAGAGACAGAAAATAGAGAGCTGCTTTGCTTGCATACAAGTTCTAGAGGAAGCCTGGACAGGTTTTCTCCAAGAGAAATGGGAAAAATTCCTTCTTGAAAGATACAAAACAACACTGGAATAGCTGATAACAATGTTTTTGGAAAATATCCACCCATCTTGTTTCCACACACAGTGGAAAGTCAATAATAAGTCAATAAGTCAATAATTCATTGGGATGATGAAGAAAAAAATAGAAATGCTCTGAGCCTGAACCAGTTATTTGTTATTAAGGTATTCATAAAGCAAAATTTGGTGTTTAACCCTAGAACTGTATTTTTATCCAAAGACTGACTGTAGAATGTCCCTGACATCACCATAACATCATTTTCCCTCCAGCATGCCGTAAGAAGTTGCACTTGGAACACAAGCTTTGCATGGCTCACAGTTCGTTGGCTGGATGGATTTCCATTCCAGCACACCATCCTCACCCTTTTCTCAATGAAAAGCGGCTTAAAGGAGTTGTAGATTCCATTTCAAAAGCCCAGCAGCACTTAACGTATTGGCTTCTCTATCCTCCATTTAACACAAGTGGGAACATTTCCATGAATTTATACTTCTCATAAAAACATGGGAAATCTTAGCAAGATTAAAACCAAACAAGTTCTGTAACTGGATGCAATTCTGAAATCATCAATTCTTTTTAAAGCAGAACTGGAATTCTCTGTAGGGAAAAAAGTTTCAGTTAGTCTAGGCAACATTTGTTGTTTACAATGAGCAATATGAACCAAACTGACAGAGCACAAACATGGTAGTCTGGATTTCGGATGTTGCTTTCCAAATGCAGTATTTTTTCTTTTCATGAGCATGTAAAATGCTTAACTGCAATGGATGGTTCTTTCAGAGCTCAATGTGTATTGACTGCAATCCTGTTTCATCTCCAGTTGAACGTGTAAGTAAATACAAATCAATGAACAGCCTATGATCTTTGAATTACTCAAGAGACTGCATGAGTAGCCAAGTAAAACACCTTCCCAAAACATTCATGTTAGCTTCCCTGACATAAGCAAACAGAGCACATTAAAATATCGGCTGCAAGAGAAGGAACACATAGCACTAAATAGGTTATTTTTCTTTAATTATTTTTAATTCTTTTATTTAAAATTACAGCATCCAATAAGCAGATGGTTTTACAGATATCTTTGGGTCTAACGTGTAGGGCAATAAATAGTTTCTCCAAAGGAGTCATTCTGTTTTGTTAATTGTTTCTGAATTAAGGACCTCCAATCTACACATTGCCAAGAGAGACCATAACGACTCCTGCTGACTGTTGTAATAGCTCACCTATTAAGGACTGTGATTCTCTGGCTCCCTAAACATACAATGTATCATAACATCTCTTATCAAGCCAATTATTCACTCAGACAGGCTCGCTAAATCCTTTTACAAGCACCTTTCAATACAAAACAATACTCCTAGGATCCAGTCTGCACAGACAAGAACTCAGAACACTGATATAATCGGAGCTACCTCAATGCAAGCTGGTTATGCTCATTACTTAGCAGCCAAAGAGCTAATAAGTTTAACTTTGATATCATACCCTCAAGCTAAATATATAAATTAATTTTGTGTGTTCTGCTGTCAATTTTCATAATGGCTGGATGAGAAAATAAAAAGAGATCACTGTGGAATATTAATTATAAACTGGGTAAAGACTGTGCTCAAAATTAGTGTGGGAAGCAGTAATCATAAATAATATGGATGAGAGAACTAATATGAAGTTTGACATAAATAGCCTCATTGAGCATTATTTTCCTATTGGTTTTGGAGGCCATGAAGATACATACACAGTTACTAAGAAAAAGAGCACCAACTAAGTCAAAAACTGTGACTTACAGTGCCAATTTCTCAGTAATGACACTCAGGTTGCCTTCCCCCCCCCCCCCCTTCCCCCTCCTATTTCTAACATGAAAAATGAAACTTCTCTTCCCCCGAAGAAAAACAAAATCCAGTAATAACTCTCAAAAGTTCTGCCCTAGCAGCAAAATTTAGTAAAGTTTTCAGCTTAAGAAGTCATCTTGAACTGAATTTTCTAGTGGCTAAGAGATTATGCAGCTGCTAACTTTACTAGTTGGTATATAGCTTCCCAAAGTACACCTAACGAAGTGATTTTAAAATTCATGGTTTTGTGCTACTGAATGAAAAAACAGAACACATTTCTGGGTGTGAATAATAGTCAGATTCTGTTTTCCATCATCTCCCTACAGATAAGCAAAGGAGAAGGGCTTGAGAGAATTTTGGCTTCTTAAGACTTACAGTTGAAGCTCTGATAACTTTCAAGTGCATGTGTAAATGATTATTGCAAGAAAAATTAAATAGGAGTACATTTACTGCAACAGTCTAAAACACTACAGTTACCTGAAAATTTCCTTATCACTATCGTCTGCATGACTGCAGCAGAGCCTGATAGAACTCTTCTGATAAAATAAATTGTGTCAGTGATAAGTTTAAAATTAGATACAGAAGGCTATGCAACACAGACAACATTCAAGGTAACAAAAGACAACCTGAAAAACACAAGATACAATTTTGTTTTCAATAAGAACTGTACAGTAACAGAATGATAGCATTAACTGGAAATAACGCGTAAAATGAAGATTGCTGTAACAAACTCAGAGATACTAGGGACACGGTATATAGTCTGCATTAAAAAGTGATAGACAGAAAATTTACTTATTAACTGGCCTTTAAAAAACAGCATTTGATCATTTAATTAAGCATTGCAAGAATCTGTATACACAAGTGACAGAACATTTTTATAATATAATTTTGTATTTATTTTGAAATTTAACTTTGATAACTTCCATCCTTTGCAGAACATGTTTTCACAGTGTTCTAGGATCACTCTTTTTGCTATGGAATTTTTGATTTTAAAAGATAAACACAAGAGCAGAGCTATTAAGTCTCTAATAGTACAAGATTCTGACATCTTCAAAAAAATTCCTAGTGGTACACCTAAAGGCCATAATGGTGAAATATTTACTAGTTATCATTCATCATCTTCTCCTGGGTGTTCACTCCCAAGGGTATGGAGAAAGTCTGGCATATTTTTAAAGTATGGAATTACTAAAACAAATTTTTCCCCACAAGGCATAATTTATATAATTCTTCCTTAGGACTGTATCTTGAAAAGGAGAACAAGTCCTGAGAATGAATTCTGAAGCAGGAAGAGGGAGGGGAAGAAGTCTAACCTTTTGCTGAAAGCACAGAAGAAATACGGATATTTTCTAACAGTGCCAGGGTTTGGGCAACATCTGGTATCCAAGATGGTTTTCCCCTTTGTATGGAACCCTGAAGACTGAAGCCAGTTGACGTTTTCTGGTTAGTTTAGAAGCCCCAAAGATTTTCCTTTCTTCTTGAACCCCTCCCACACCACCTTTTCAAATATTTCTCCATTTTCAAATGCTAGCAGTAACATTGAATTTCTCTCTGCGACTTCTGGGAAACATCGTGTTAGTCCAAAATCTCTGACACACAAAGGGGACAAAATTAGTTTTCTATGCTACGGTCATCTTACTTTCCAAAAACTACCTGCTTGCACAATGGCTAGTCAAAGTAACCATTTTTATAGCCCTCATTCGAATGCGTAATTTACAGACAGTAGACTGCCCCTTCGGCAGCATTCCGTTTAATAAAAAAATAGTCAGATTTGTGAATTGTAAATAGTCTGTGTTGTCTGAAGGATCTTCCTAACAACTCCAAAATCACTTCTCCCTTCATGTTATCCTTTCAAATATTTGCAGATAGCTACCAAGACACTCTCAAGCTTTATTAAGCTACTGGGGGAAAAAAGAAAAAGAAGCATTCTCTCTATGGGTTATATGGACTCAATGGGTGGACTGTCCGGTGGGTGAGGAATTGGTTGGCTGGTCACATCCAGAGGGTAGTGGTCAACGGCTCAATGTCCAGATGGAGGTTGGTGATGAGTGGCGTTCCGCAGGGGTCCGTATTGGGACCGGTACTGTTTAGTATCTTCATCAGTGACATAGATGGTGGGACAGAGTGCACCCTCAGCAAGTTTGCAGATGACACCAAGCTGAGTGGTGTGGTCGACACGCCTGAGGGAYGGGATGCCATCCAGAGGGACCTGGACAAGCTTGAGAAGTGGGCCCATGTGATCCTCATGAGGTTCCACAAGGGCAAGTGCAAGGTCCTGCACCTGGGTCAGGGCAACCCCCAGTATCAATACAGGCTGGGGGATGAAGGGATTGAGAGCAGCCCTGCCGAGAAGGACTTGGGGGTCCTGGTGGATGAAAAGCTGGACATGAGCCAGCAATGTGCGCTCGCAGCCCAGAAGGCCAACCGTATCCTGGGCTGCATCACAAGAAGCGTGGCCAGCAGGCCGAGGGAGGTGATTCTGCCCCTCTACTCTGCTCTGGTGAGACCCCACCTGGAGTACTGCGTCCAGCTCTGGAACCCTCAGCACAAGAAAGACATGGACCTGCTCCAACAGGTCCAGAGGAGGGCCACGAAAATGATCAGGGGGATGGAACACCTCTCCTATGAAGAAAGGCTGAGAGAGTTGGGGTTGTTCAGCCTGGAGAAGAGAAGGCTTTGGGGAGACCTTATTACAGCCTATCAGTATTTAAGGGGGGCTTACAAGAAAGATGGCAGCAAACTTTTCAGCAGGGCCTGTTGCGACAGGACAAGGGGGAATGGTTTTAAACTAAAAGAGGGTAGATTCAGACTAGATATAAGGAAGAAATTTTTTTATGCTGAGGGTGGTGAAACACTGGCACAGGTTGCCCAGAGAGGTGGTAGATGCCCCATCCCTGGAAACATTCAAGGTCAGGTTGGATGGGGCTCTGAGCAATCTGATCTAGTTGAAGGTTGTCCCTGCCCATGGCAGGGCGCTGGACTAGATGACCTTTAAAGGTCCCTTCCAACCCAAACTATTCTATGATTCTATGATTATTCTTCTACGGAGGGTGTAATGGAGGAAAAAGAGAAAAAGTCCAAAAGCCAAGGGCCTCGAAACCAGTTTTTAGGGTTAAGTATTTGCTTTAATATTATGACCAACAGTACATAATGACAAGAGAAAGGTGGCTGCCTAGAGCTCTCATACTCACATTCAGCAGAAGACATGGCTGACAACAGCTCCAAAAACTTCCCAACAGCTCCCACACAACTTCCTCTAAAATACTTCATAAATCGGAATTGGTATTGTTAGGAAGTGTTTCTATTCATTGACAAAAATAAAAAGGCAACCCCACAGTATCAGAACCAGTCAAATGACTAAGACATTAACGAAGACTACTCCCTGACATGGACATAACTCACCGGGGGGGGGAAGAAGGAAAAAAAAAAAAAGGCTACCAAGAGGTGCTTGCACAACAGCTTTTTGAGTGAAGAGAGACATATTTCTGAAAATCACATTCCAGTGAGAATTCAAGAGCTTTTAGCTCTTGTTCCTCCATACTCCTGAAAATGTCATTAGCAACCTACATAATCTTCATAACATTTCACAATCCAAACAAATCTTTTCACTTAAGGATCAAGGTAGGGCAGTAGTAGAGCTGTAGGGAGAGTAGCAGAAGACTCTTCTCTTAAAGCTTCAGTTCTGCTAAGTACTGAACTCAGCAAAGTGCATATTCCAGCTGAGTGAGAGTATTCATCTCGAAAGAAACACAAGAGGATGTGGGCTTTAAGCCAGTAAAATATTCAATGATCTGGAATCTCACAGGATAGACCTACCAAACTGATTTCACAACTGCCAGTACACAAAGACAGCAATAAGTACTTGACTCAGTTGCAGCTTCTTATAACGGAATCACACTTTAGTAGATTTTCTGTATTAACACTATTGACATTTCTCTTTCCTGCCAAATAATTCCTTTCTGGATCTCAAAGGAGCCTTACTATTTATCAGAGCCATCAAAAAATCTGGAGATCAGATTGGAAAAAGGGTGTTAACACCGAGTAACATATTTTGCTGCTGATATAGATATTTATAATCAGCTTTCATTTTTTGCTTTCTTGAAAAGCAGCAGAAGGATGTCACAACCTTAAATGTCAGGGAGGTAAGAAGATAGAAGAAAATGAAATTTAGGAAGCACACGCTAATGCACATGAAAAAAAATAATCTCAATTACATCCACATAGTGATGGGATTTACATTAGCTTTAGTACTCTGAAAAGATCTTGGAATCACTGTAGACTGTTCTTTTACAATGTCAACTCAATGATCAGCAACAGTCAAAAATATTAAGGCTTATTAGAGAAAGAAAGCACAAAGCAGAAAATATTATTTGATGCATTCATGTCTTGAATATTCCATAAGTTTCTTGCAATCCATCTCAGAAGGGGCACAGTTACCATGAAGAAGGCACAAAAAAGGTTGACAAAGGACAACCAGAGGGACAGATTTGATTATTTAAAAGCAGAAACTAACTAGACTAGAAATTTTCAGAGTAGGGGGGGAACAAAACCTGCAAGAAAGAAAAGAAGGGTCTTTAAAAAAAAAAAAAATCAAAACCCACATGAACAGGACAGGCAATGCATATAGGCAACAGTTACCATTTCTCATAGAACACAAATTGCCATCATCAGATAAAATAACCAAGGAGCAGGCATACAACAAAGGAAGAACTTTCGCCCCTGCAGTGTACACTTAAATTGTGAAACTCCCCGCTCGCTGTCACAGACTGCTGTGGTTAGATAAAGCCATTTCTGTAAAGGGGTTATTTGAGGACACTTGTGGGAACTTTAGCAGAAGGCTACCTCAGTTTAGAGGTTCTCCTTGTCTGACATGTTTTAGAAGGTAAGTACTTTTGCATGGGTCACTGACTGGTCAGTTTTATTCTGGAGGTCTGAAGGCACAGTGCATGGCTCTGCTGAGACTGCAGAGATGCTGACACATCTCTAAAGTAAAGTAGCCTCACAAAATCTGAAACATGTATTTCAGTAATAATAGGACTTAATTACTGACTGCATTAATTTGTTCCATGGGGAAACAATCAGGTTTTGCAGAAGTAGAAAAGCTGTTGTGTCTTATCACTTTAAGGTTGTTTGTTTGGGGGGTGGGGGGGGAAACCACAAAACACCACCAAAACTTTCCATATACTTGACATCCTTTTAGAAGCAGAAACCAGCTTTTGGAGAGACCAGATTCCACAWAGCAGCTCTGCATCTCTCAAATAGTAAAAACACCATAAACCCCTCCTCCTAAATTTCTCAGAGAGGCACAAATACAATCCTTACATTGGAATGAATAAGGAGGTAATGGAGTATCAGACTTCATATTTAAAGAGCCTACATACTTTTAATGAAGTTTAACAAAAGAGTATGAAAAAATTTCTACTGTACAGTATGACATACAGCAGTACGACAAGTTCTACTGCACTGATAATAAGTGTTATTTGAATAATCTATTTAGCTTCAGAAGAAAAATGCTGAACTCCTTCTATGCTATTTTATTAAAAAAGTACTAATCATCTGTTTTAAGATCCCCCTCCGACACTAAAAAACGCCTTTTTTAGAAGTACCCAAATCAAAAAAATTCATACAACTTCTTAAAAACAGTATTTAACACATTTATAGATAATAATGTTTCTTTATTTTAAACTAAAGCCATATATAGAAACTGAGATGGAAGTGAAATTCTCCGTAATACTTAATTGCTGCTTAAATTACTCAACACCTGCATATATACAGTAAAAGACAGGGCATACAAAATTACCATCTATACAGACAAAGATGGGCAGAAGTTAAAGAAGATAAAACCCCCCAAACCACAGGCTTTATTTTACTGTGGGACAACTGAGACAAGAAGAAAGCAAGAACTGGGCATTCAACTGGTCTAATTTTTATATCTGCCAAGAATCCAGACATGGGGTTTGATACGCAGAAACTGCAACTCCCACTGGTACAGAACCTCATAGTCCCTGTYCCTATTCACCGCACTCAGCCCCTCCTGCATACCCCTCAAAGGGGAAAAAGAAGCAGGGGGGAGGGAATGGAGATTTGAATCACTTACTATGTTTAAAAAATAAAAAAAAAAAACAACCCCAAACAAAACCAAAAAAACCCCATCAAGCCACTAAAACATCGCCCCCCAACTAGTGTTGACTAGTAAGAGTAACACCGCTGTCTTGTATTTCATTCCATTTGCACGAATACGTTGTTGTTTAAGTTCCATTTTAACTTACAAAGGGACAAGAGAAGTGTTTGTCAAAATATCATTAAATTCCTTGGGGTACATTAAACGTTCAAGAAAACATTGCAAGATTGATGCTTAATCCAGCAACACAGTACTCAGTGCTTCATAACGACTCCTCAAGACAAGTGACAAAAGTAGGCATGAAAGTGAGTTTTTTATTGTAAAGTAGTCTTAAAGTCTCAAGGTGTATTGAAAACTGTAGCTTCTCACAGAAGACAAATCAAAGAGGCTCTGGAGTGCCAATGACAACAGGAATTGTGACAGCATAATGCATATTTTACTGACAAATGATTTGGAAACTGTCAGAAAGCTGGTGGAAAAAAAGACATGATTTGCAATGTTATTTTTGTTAATTTAAGATGATTATGACTCCCATGGAGATTTGGGATACATTGCGTTAAGAGATAAGAGTAAGACAACTGAATCAACAAAACAAAGAATTACATCATTGCTGTGCTGTGGCAACGTAAATAAAATAAGAATAATCACATTTTTAACCTGCTGTATTTCAACTTCATACAGAAGGCACTAAACAGAAAAAGTAGTATTATGTACAGTTAACAACATTGTACAAGAATATAAAAATCAGAAGTTCTTCTGTTTGTATGGAACCAAAGGAAGTGAGTGGATCCTGTGAATTTGTGCGTGAAATTTACTTAGACGTGAGACCAGTTTGTCTCTTGGAGTACAGGGGAAAAAGAATGGGGAAATTGTACCTGTTAGAAAACTTGTATTTTTTCACTTCCCAATGAAACCTGAACAAAGAAATGCTAAACAAATGACTTAAACATGGCGTTAACATTTTCATCTTCAATCCTGCAATCTAGGGATAAACAAAAAGGTGGTAGACATCATCTCAGTTCCCTTCTCCACAGGAAAATGAGTTCTGTCATACTGGCTAGGGTGCAGATGATGGCATCTTCAACGAGCTAAGCAACAAAAGTTACAGCTTAAAGTGCAAACTCAAAAATCCTGCATGAGTGTATCAGGAAACCTCTCAGCATACAAAGAAGATTTGGCTATGTAAACAGGAAATGTACTGCTGTGCCTACACCCCTCTTCATAAAATGAAATATTTTGGATTTCTCATTTGACCTTAGGCTCCCAAACAGCATGAAGATGCAGCAGCTCTAAGCTCACACAGCAAAAAGCCAACCATAACAACTGTATTTGTGAGAAAACTTCATTAAGTCTATTGCCAAGCCTTACATTTATGCCTACAAGAATTTGCTTGGGGACACAGTTCTGTGTTTTTAAATCAGTGTATCTGTCTATTTTCCGATTAAACCAGTCATGGTAGTAGATGACAAAACAATGTATATACAAGAACTATGAGAATTTTAAGATGTTTGAAGTACTTCAGACAATCTATACCTCAACAGGCTAACAAAGCTAAGCTTGCAACCCCACTTCCTAACATTAAGGATCTTTCAAAAATGTTAGTTTTGCTATCGTTACATACCTGTAGCATAGCAACTTGAACTGAACGTATTTATTTAGTGTCTGTATATATGGAAATAAAGGTAGTATTACCATCTTCAAGTGTTTGGTTTTGCTTCAATGCATATTTGCACATGCATGTACAAACACTAAAATAAGCCATCCAGTCTAGTATTCAAAACTAAGAAGGGGAAAAGAAAAGAAGAAAAAAAAAAAAAAAAAAAAAAAAAANAAAAAAAAAAAAAACAACATCAAAAATGGAAAAAACCAACCAAACAAACACCACCAAAACCACACACCAAAACCACCCCCCCCAAGATGGTTATTACAGCATAACATCTCCATTTCAAATCACAATGATAACACTGAAGTAAGGAGAGTACCAGAAGGAACCATCTGAGGCCTCACTTGAAAGCATTTTAAAACATGACAAACATTAAACTATAAAATGTTTTAAGGATGTATTCTTCCCTGATTTCAAAGTTCTACATACACTTGTACATTCAATTAATGTAAACTTGGAAGACTTGAAAGTAGACTGAAAACATTTCTTTCTAAGGCGAGAAGGAACCAATGTGATCAACGAGCCCAGCTACCACTGAACAGGAGTTTCAGGACTTAGTACTTCAAGTCCAACAAGTGTAAGTGAACAGGACTGCATCTTGGGAAAACAATCCAAACAATTTAAAAGTTTCCAGCAATGAAAAGTCCATCACAGTCTTAAGGAAATATCTTACTAATTTTACAGTTGCACATTTCTAATCTTAATTTGTACAGCTTCTGCCAACACTTGGATCTTCATATGCCTTGGTCTGTTAGATAGAGAAACTTTCCATCAAGATTCTTTTCTGTGATATAAATAAATCTTTAAGTTTCTCTTCGGATTAAGCAATTGTGAAAAACATACGCTTTATGGTGTTTGTGGTTTCCAAGGAGCTTGAGCATTTTCATATGCTCTTCATATGTTCAAAGGGTCTTCTCTGACCCTTCACAATTTTTCAGCATTCTCCTGAAAACAAGCACCAGGACCAGACTCAACACCCATAAATGCAACAAATACAGCCAATATCCATAAAATCCTTCAACTTGCAGAGATCATACATTTCTGGCATCTGTCAGTCTGCAAGCCCATGTTCAGCTGATTAAATATACTCATCTTCCTCCTCCACCAACCAACTGCTTTTCATAGTCAGTGTTAACTGGCCTGTAGGCATGCCACATTTGCTATTTCTTGACTTGTTGAAAATGTCCCCAAACAGATTATGCAAGGCCAACAAAGAGTGACATTTGCTGTGATTCTAACAATTTTATTTTCAACTCTCAAAAAAGAAAAGCGAAGTTTTCCAGCACAGCAGTCTCACCATACTTTTTAAAAACAAAAAGCAGCAGCAAGAGAATTCCCTCTAAAAACTAGAGCAAAGCACTGGCAGTTGTCAAGGAGAAACTATGCTGAGAAGCTGAAGCACATTCACTTCCTTGCTACTTCAGTTGTACTGAATTACATAAACAAATTTATGAAATTAAGCTAACATATCCTAATAACCAATCTGTACAATACACCCAGTTAGTAATTCCTAGATTTATGAGTCAAACCCCATCTCTTCGGGCATTCATGATGCTTACAAAACTGCACTATTTTTTCCTAGTTTTACCAGCAAGCTTGGACAATAATATGCTGTAATTGGGGGG